>BMAO01036845.1:0-57873 GCA_019973975.1 Trichonephila clavata
AGATTGTGGTGCTACGCGAAGTTTTTTATACATGTTAGTTTAGTGAAAAAATTAAACTTAAAAATTGTAGGAGAAGAAATACTTTCTGTTTTTTTCCTTCGGAATGACTCATGCCACACCCAAAACATACTCCGTTGTCGAGTTGTTTATTTCGGATATGAAGCAAACAAATAAAATAAAAGTTAGCTGCCTCGTTACTGAAGTTATAACGGCGGCAGAGGTCACTGCCCCTTCGCGTTTGACACTAAAGGCTATGAACAAGGGGTTACACATTGCGGGGTTGTCCGAGACCACAGTGGGAATTCTCATTGGGGTGGATCACTATTGGCAAATAGTAAGAGGTGAAAAGGTCAGAATAGGGAAAGAAATTTATGCGATTTCAACTCGTTTTGGTTGGGTACCGGCAGGGTTACAAGATCCCCCCTACACACGGGAGGGAGAATTCGAAACTCAAAACAGTGCAATTATAAATTTTTTTTCTTGCGTGAAGGACTCTTTAAGATCCTTGTGGAGTTTAGATTTGATGGGAATTACTGACAACCCAACTGTTTCTAAGAAGGAAAGGGAGATAATTCAGGGTTTCGAAAGGCAAATACAATTTGAAAATAATAGATATTCTGTTGGCTTGCTATGGAAAGCTGAAATGGGTCAGTTAGAAAATAATTTCGCAGTTGCATTAAGGCGATTTGAAAATCTTAAGAATAGATTAAATAGAAATCCCAATATTTTTGAGCAGTATAAAAGAGTAATAGAGCAAATTAAAGAGGGTATAGTTGAGGAATGTTCAGATGAAGGATATGATTCGTCGTATTTTATGCCACATAGAGAAATACTTAAACGAAATGAAACTACGAGTTGTAGAGTTGTTTATGACGCGAGCTCTTCACGATCTAAAAACGTAAAATCCCTTAATGATTTTCTAGATATTGGGCCTAATTTGTCCCCTCTTGTATTGGACGTAATTTTAAAATTTCGCAAATATGAAATTGCTTTTAACGGAGATATTGCCGAAGCATTTTTAATGATAAGTATCGCAGAAAAGGATAGGGATTATTTAAAATTTCTTTGGTATGGTAAAAGTGAAGATGAACATAAAATTTTAAGATTTAAACGTCTTCCATTCGGACTGCTGTAGTCCAGCAATTTTAGCAATGACGATAAAATATGATGAATTAGGTTCTGGATTTTATTGGGAGGCCATGTTAAAAAAAATACCCTTAAACAAAGTTATAAATAATTAAGATAGGATTTTAATGAAAAAGGTAATTTGCTCTATAATATTTAATTCGTATTATTTATTTCATGAAAATAGATGAGTCTTACAGATTTTTGCAATAAACTTTTAAAATTATCTATTTTAGTTTTGCGAATACATTTGTGAAATACAAGAAATACCTTTCAAATTTTACTTATTGTAACGATTGATATATAAAAGTTGAAACTTAAAATTGAAGAATTTAAACTTTAAAAATGCAAAAAAACAAAAAAAAAAAAAAAGAATGCTTACATGACTCTTTTTCAATTCTTTACAATTTTATATCGAAACACCCCCCCCCCCCAAAAAACCTTTTTTTAATCGTGTATAAACAACAAAAAACAAAAATATATTTGCAACAAAAAAATTACAGAAATATTTGTTATAGGTCTTTAAAACTATTCATTTCAGTATTTGGAATTTCTTTATAAAATGCAAGATACTAACTTCGAGATTTTTTATTATTACAGTTTATGTATAAAAGTTGTGTCTTCGAAACAAAAACTATCAATTCCGATATTTTTTCTTTCAAATTTGTAGAAAACAAATATTACAAGTTCTTCAGCAAAAGAAAAACGTCCAAAAACCATAGAAGCAAGAATGAAATTTTTGCTTTTGTTATATATTATACTTTGAAAGCTCTACAGTGTTGGATTTCGTGATTTTTTAGAACTTAAAAGAAGTTTAAAAAAAATATAAAGTAAGTTTTCTTTATAATAATAATCCAAAAAATTTTGCAAAATGCTCTAAAATCCATCTTAAAAATAAATATAATCAGAACGTAGTCTAAAAGATAGTTATATTGAAGTAAAAAAAAAACCTGTTTGTTTTCTCCCCTCCCCCATTTATTTATTCGTCAATCACTCTTTGTAGTACTATACATAATAAGAAAGGAATGTTCGGGTGCGCTCTCAGGCTATTGAGCGTTTGAAACTCTGAATACAGTCACGTGGCTCTTGTAAATGAGCACGAAAAGCAAGTTGTAAAAGCTTTTATATGGACAAATAATGCTTCTCCCTCTTGATTATTGTTGATTCCTTCAGGTTTTGGTCATTATTGATTACCATATGCCTTTTTTGGTGCAATAAAATTTAGAAATGCACATCTGCCTTCTTGTAAAATCTTCCAGATTGCTTTCAAGTACCCGGAAAACTATTCTTCCTTTATTCTTCTTCTTGTCCAAATAAAGCTTTAGAAAATACATTTCCTTTTCTGTTAAATTGTCGGACGTAGGATAAATAGAAACTATGTTGACCAACTTAAAAGAAGGCCCACTTCTACTTTGCGAGCGCTATCAAGAGAATGAAACTAACCGTTTGGAGAACTGATATTGTGTTAGATTTTGAGAGATAAGGTGAAAAAGACGCAGTAGAGGACTGTCCAAACGAAGCATGGGGAGGGGGTAAAAAAAAGCGATATATTTGAAACTAAAGAGTTCCTTCTTTTTGAAGAAAGTAAAAGAAAAATTGTTACAATCTGTAACCCGACTGAGGAGTCTGCGCTTTGAGAAGAAAAGGTCATTGTGTATTTATTTTGAATGTTGATCAAAAGAGTTGACTTCGTAGGAATGTGTTGGCTCTATCTTATGCACAAAATCACATACAAAAATCAGTCCATTATCGCCCAAAAATCTCTCAGAGCAGTAATCTTATAACTTAAGCAATATTATGCAATTATTTTGAAATCTTGAATAAAAAGTAAGGTCCGAAGGCGAACGATCTAATTTTTGGTACGAAAGGTGAAAAAAAAAAAAATAAGAAGCCCCTGTATGCTGTCATTACTAGCTAAAGAAACTATAACGTACCCATAAGAATAATATATTATTTTTATGTAAACAAGTTTAAAATACACGAAGCTTCTAGGCAACTTAAAAATGTTTGTAGTCATAATATTTTGTCTTTTATATCAGTTTGTGTTTGCGGTTTTACTATCAAGTATTCTAAAAATTCAAAGCATTTCCTCTTTTTTACTAATGAAAATATTTTATTATTGTTGGAAAAATATAATTTTAAATTTCTTATGTGTATATAAATAATTTATTATAAGGGATACATAAGGTAAATTTATAAATTATTAATATTTCATTTGCAAGTAACATAAGGGGCAAAGTAATAAGACGGACCTCGTAATTTAAATGACGATCCAGTAACGAGACCGATAACCGAGCTAGAGCCCCCACTTCTAATTTCCACACCATGGCATCGTAAGTGTTTTGATTTAATGTGTATCAGCTCTACAACATGATAAAACCTCTAATAGCGACCATTTTTAAAAAAAAAACATTTGGTGATTATGTTATTTATTACATTTTTTTGCCACAATAAATGATTTTTGTGGTCACGGTAGCCTAGTGGTCTAGGTTGTAGGGGGGAGGTGCATTTTAAATCTGTGGAGAGCTCAAACGTCCTCCCGTTGGTGTGGTAGTTAAGAGAGGGAGTGCCAACTCAGGTGTCGTCTTCGTCACTTGACCACAGTTCAAAATTACGAGTTTGGTCACCAAAAGCCCTCGTGTAGCTGAACAATGTGACATTAATATTTATTTACTCGTTCACTCATTAAATGATTTATCATAATTTACAGCATGCATGGGAAGAATTGCCTGAAAGGAAAATGAAAATTTAATTTTTGAAAAAAGTTTGTTAATGAAATTCAGATTTAAATTTAGGATTCAATAAGTTTTATGAATTCTAATGTATCAAAATAGAATGAATTATAGAAGGAATAAAAAAGGACAATTATGCATCCAATCTAGCATTCCTTTACGGAAATTATATTAGAAGTTTCTTAAGAGGGTATTATGCATTTTTCTAGCATTTCGGAAAGAGAAAAACAATTATAATTTGAGTAACAACGCAGTTTCCAAAAAACCTTAGTTGATTTATAGCGATATGTCTATTGATATACACAAGTTGCGAAATCTTATCCAGTTTTTAAAACTACACATAAGTAACGTATTAATCTTCTTGATTAAAGAGTTATGCAGTACTCTCAAAGCAGATATTTTTATTAAAAGCTTTTAAAATCTTCAGAGTAATAAACTAGTTTATAATAGTTCATTATCGAAAATCTGAATTTTACGTTATGACATAAAGAGATAAGCTCTCATACTTTACTTTTTCTTTTGTATTATTGATTAGAATTACCTGTAATTCATAAGATTTCTTATTTCTAGTTAGATTATTTTAAGTTTTAACATTAGCGTAAATTATGTTTATGTGTATCAAATTCATGCATTTAAAGTAATGAAAAATAAATTTATAACATTTCCTCTATTTTTATGAATTTACTGAAATATAAGTAAATAATATTTATATTTTATCAAAATATAAATACATTTTACTTAAGTAAAATCAATTAAATTTTGTTTAGTTTATTGCACCTTTGTCTATAATGAAATAAACGTTTAATTTTTTTTATGCAATGATTTTTATTGTTATCTTTGCTTTACGCTATTTCTCTCAATGCTCTTAATAATACTGAAAAAGAAATCTAGATGGAATATAGTTTAAATTGTTAGGAACCATTTCTTTTTTAAAAATAAAAAAAAATTCCCGAAATTTCTTGATTTGAAATCATTACTAATTATAACATTGGATTTTTTCAAGATAACCTGTTTCCCTAAGAAAGGGAGAATGTATGCATAATGCAATTATTTATGAAATCAAATGTCTTTTTATAACAGCAAAAAATGTCATAGTTGAATTTGATAAAAATTATCTGTGTCAGTACACATTTTGCGATATTCAATGCTTTACCGGACTCTTTTACTCACTTTGCGCGATACAGTTTTTATACTTCATTATGAACTAGAATTGGTATAATTCACTGTTTTTAACATTGAATTAGAAATAATTGATCTACACTAGAGGATTGAATATTATCTTTGGCTCAAAAGTAATTTTCCCCCAACTTCAGAATTTATTAAAGTGAACACGGAAGAGTAAAAAAGTAGAAGTAATACTGTAAATCTGGTAGAATAAACTATTTCCAAAGCAATATGTATGTAATGCAGGTTTACGAAGTAGAAAAAAATAAGACTTACTCACTGGTTTCTTTCCCCCACTAGTCAGTAAGAATTACGCTTTCATGACTGTCTGAAAAATTGGGGAAGGAGAGTTGGAAAACTCAATAATTAAATTAAACAGGAATTTTAAGTGTGATGTCCATTCCTTAAAAAAATGTGTATCATAAAAGTAAAATGTGTTTTTTTAAAATTTTAGGGGCATGCTTAGAAATAAAATTTCAGTTTTATAATTAGATACATTTCTCTGTGGATAAACTCCATTTAAAATTGGAAAGTATATAAAATTACGGCAGGAAAAACTTGTCAAAAATTCTGACCGCTTTTAAAAAAAAATAATTAAAACATATGCTTTGTATTTTTAATAATTTAAATTAATATAAATTTAGAAATGATCTTAGTAATTTATAAATAATTGGAATATGATTTTTAACAAAGAGAAATGCATCCATTTTGTTTAAAATAATTTACTGTAAAGAAACAACTGTGTGAAATTGTAGTTTCTATTGTTACTAAGGTAAAAAATATTTCAATACACCTTTTCGCTCATTTTATACGCATTTAAATAAGTGAATTTATTTCTAATTCGGCATTTAATATAGTTATTTTAGAAAAGGAAACCATAAGAGCGAGTATCCTAAGGTTTTTTTTATGGAACGAGAATTTTTGCATTTTAATCTTTCTTTTCATATGAAAACATTGAAAATTAGGAATAGCTTGTAAAATTTAGGCTCTTTATTCCATTTAATTAAAAACTATAATACATGCAGAATGTACTTACATTTTTGTCTTGTTCAAACTCAAATTTCATTTGGTACAAAAACAAAAAAGGAGTCGCTTACTCAAATCAAATATGCATTTAGCAGTAATATGTAATGAAACCCTCTTTTTCCTTATTCAATTCCTACTATTAGTTCACTCAATCTATATATTAATTTATCTTGTTCAAATTTTCAATTGTTAATAAAATACATTCTATTCATCCTATCAAGTTCAAATAATTTTTTTTAAAACTTGTAGTGGATGACACTTGATGTTAATACAGATATTTAAAAATATTAGTTCATTAATTATCGGTTTTTTCAGCCAAATTAGCCATTCTTACAACAATGTAGACAAATCATGCTCTTTATATAATTCCTACTATTAGTTCACTCGATCCCTATATATATCGTCCAAATTTTTAGTCGTTAATAAAATACTTTCTATTCATCCATCAAAGCAGGAATTGACTTTTATATTATGGTAGGATGTACTAATTTGTTTGAAAATGAGTTTAATTTATAATCTGATTTAGCTTTCAAGTATGCAATATATATATTGTTTCTAGTTAATTTTGGAAGTCTGCTTTTTTTATTTTTACATAGAGAAAGTTGATACTAAGTCATAAAATACTAAGCTTTTAAAAAATTTTCGCTTATATTAAACGAAAATATCGGAGAAACTCGATTCATTGTCAGAGTGAAAATCATGGCTTCCGGTCAATCTATCATTCGATTCTTGTATTCTTATGAATATATAAACATATTGAATTGGTGTGTGTTGATAAAACAAGTATTTACGAATACGTAACGATTAAACTGTAATTTGACGACCCACAGAATGAGCGAAACAAATAATCGATTAAATAAAAATTTAATCAATGAATTTTCATTAGCTCAATGTATCTAAAATTATAATCAAACATTGTATTATGTAATACAGAAAATTTAATCTGAAAACAAGCATTTCACACACAAATCACTTTAGTAAACGCTTTTTATTCTGTATCAAATTACTTACCCTTTCGACTTACAATAATTACGTTTTTGAAAGATCACCTCTTAAATCAATCTTGGTTTTATTTGAAATACTTATTCATAACCTTTTGGAATTTCTGGGTCATGAGTGATTGTTTATTTAAATTAATCTAATATATTTTCGTTAAAAACCCGGAACTTCAAAAAACAATCATAAACAAGAATGTGAGCGCTTTCTGCTCGTAATCGTATTACTTACCATGCAATTACATAATTCAACTTTTTATTTAAAAAATATTGAACAAATAAATTTGTAGCATGTATTTAAACTTTCAATTTCGAAAAATGGTTATATATAGTTTTTTGTCTATCCAATATGCTTTCGACAAGAAGCCAGCTTATACCATGCGAATACGTCTACATCAACGGAGAAAATGAAATGTTTGGCATCGTATTCAAAGCAAGCGCCGATATTGGCGAGAAAATTGCTTTGCTCTGTAACCCTGCAGAATGTCATCCCCCTCTTTCTTTCCCCTTTACTCATGTCATCCCCCTCCTTCCTTCCCCTTTACTCATGTCATCCCCCTCCTTCCTTCCCCTTTACTCACGTAAAAAAGTTCTCTCTATTTAACGACTTCCCATTTTAACAGCTTTCACCTCAACCCCCGTAACAAAAAATGGAAGTTGCCGCAATTTTCTCCTATTTGTGTTGCACGAATGCTGCATGTAATGGATGATATATCTACATATTATTTACAAGATTGTCCCAAATTTCGAAACGGCTGATAAAGTCTTGCAGTATTTAAATATATATATATATAAATTTTCATTATAGGCAAGACTGACAAAAGGATGAACAAGGGAAAACAAATACTTGAGGCTCATGATCAAATTCGGCATTTTTATATACTTACAAGTATCTAGTGTAACATTTGTGAACTTTAAGTCAAAATATTCAGGAAATCTTCAGTATCGTGGGCTGAGATTTTCCACGACCAAATCCTATTTTCTAGCCAAAGGTCGATCGCTAAGGCGTCTCCTTGAAAGGAACTGGTTTGTAGTAACCATATGCAGTGTTTCTCCTCACGGGAAAACTCCACACTGCATTTCTGATATTCCGCTTTTTTTAAACATTCTTTTAACAGCTTCACTTGTATGTAACGGAATATTTGAACTCAATTTTTACTCACTTTAAAATATCGGATTAATTCGAAATTCAACTCACTTGTTCAGGAACGAGGACAATACATTAATTTAATAATTTTGTTCCATTGTCTTGATCAGCATCATCAGGATTAACGATTTCAAATCCCATCACGCATCTGGCGCTTAATTTCACATCCCATTTCGAGATTTGGAGGCTTATTCCAGATTTGGCGACAAAAAGATTAAGTTACAACTTAGATTAACTATAAAAGGGTGTATTTTAGTTTTATTTAAACTATAATTTATTTAACGCTAATGTTCTCCGGAAATTTTACCAGTGTAGAATCAGCGGTAGTTTTAACAATTCCTCGAACTCACTTTGAAAAGTTCTTCTAATTAAAATATCAGATTAAAATAACTTTATAAATTTGTCAACTAAGTTAAATTTTTATGTTTTTTTCAAAGCAAAGAATTATTATCATTTAAATATGAAGGTAAATTACATTCTTTTTACAAAAACAAGATATAAATATCGAATTAAATTTTCGTTTTAATTTTTTGCCTGACTAAGTAAAGTAGTTGTTTATCTAATCCAGGAAATTTCATATATCTTATTATTCTAAATCTACTTTTTGTGTTATCTCAATTATTATCTTAATTTCTAAAGGGTTTTAATCACTCGTGTGTTTTTCGAAATATCCAAATACTTTACTGAATTTTCCTCCATTATATTTTTTCAGAGATGATTTATTATATTCAGCAAAGGTTTTTTCGTACTGAGTTGAGTTTTTTCTCTCGATGTACTAGTTAAAAGATATAATTTGAAAGCGAATATATACTTGTAGTACGTTATTTTATTAAGCATTTTTCATTACTTTTCTCATTTTTCGCTTATAGTTTTTCAAAAATTAGGAATTTACAAAAAAATTTTGATATTGCATAAGTTATTGAATAGTATAAGGAAATTCATTTCTGCTCCAGATAATAAAATCCCTTAAGTAAATGTGATAAAAATAAATCCAGAATTTTGTCCACGTAAAAAAAAATCTAGAATTCTTAACAATCGAAAAATCACCACTCTTAGGAGATCGGGTTTATTGAAAGGGGTGATTGTAAAATGATATCTTATCTGCACCACTTGACCCCACACAGGAAATTGATTCAATTAAGAGTTCATTAGGGGGGTTAAACATATTTATCTTAAATTAACGTATCAAAATTTTAGCTTTTTTTAAAAACAAATTTACAGAAATTTAAAAAAAACCTCAGGAATTTGCCAATGATTTTTTGAAATTTCTTTATTCCTTATAATTTTACATGATTTTTTTTATTATTGTATCAACTTAAGAAAAACTTTTATTAAAGCTCTTGAATTATTTATAGTGAAACTCTTTTATATACATCTGAGTAAATAAGATTTTAAGTACACAGTAAGATTTTATGTGCATATTTTTTCCTAAGCAAAATATAAGATATTAACAATCTTTCAATGAAAATGAGTGATTTCCATTTTGGTGCTAGTTTAATATCACGGGGCAATTGACTTTAAAATTACCTAATTTTAAAGTCAATTTACACCCCCACGCAAGAACTTCTCCACCTCCATGCTGAAGCATGGAGGTGAAGGAGTTCTTGTTCCACATAAATTCATGGGATTAAATCCCTCGTTTTTTCATTTACAAACTATTTTATGCCCATCAGAACCAAAAACGTTTAATTTTCCGTTATCCCAATCAATTTGCTGTCAATTTTGAATTTTCTGAAACTTAATCCCAAGAATCAAATTGGATCAATGAACCATGGAGATGGAAGTGTTCTTGCTTGGAGGTGTAAATCGGCCTCAAAATTAGATAATTTGGTGTTTTTTGATGGTATTCTGAATCATCAGCTCTCTTTAAATATTTTAAAGTTAAATTTTAAATTCTCCGCTGAAAATTTGCATATAGGAGACTACTTCATTTTTTAACAGGATAATGACGCCAAGCACTCTGCTCTCAATGTACGCCGCTGGTGTCTCTATAACTGTCCAAAATTCTGAAAAAAACCTCCCCAATCAGTTTATTTAGCCCAATAGAACATATTTGGTGAGAATTTGATTTTTAAAAAAAAGAAAACATGACATATAAACACATAATAGGAAGTAAAAACAATAACAACAGAAGTGTGGAGGAAAACCAATGCAGAAATTATAAAAAACTGATTAAATCTTTACCAAAACATTTAAAAGTTATTGTGTACTCTAAAAGATATCCAACTAAATGCTAAATTAAGAAAGAAATACAATATTTAAAGCTAAATTGAGATTTTTGTTAGGTGTACGAAGACTTTTGTGGCATAATTTTTCAATAGCGTTTTGATTATTAATTTTTAAAAATAATAGTTGTATCATTTTTAAAAAAATAATTATGTCATTCTATTAAGAACAAGTTGCAGATATCATAAAAAAATTACAATTACAATATATTAATTTTTATTAGTCGAAAATATTAAATTTTACAGGAAATTGCAAGTGTACGAACACTTTTGGGGTCCACTGTATATGTACGATTCCTATTAGATTACAATACGATGATTCTTCTTCTTCATAAAAACTATTAAATTATATTATTATTTTATAAAATAATTGTTGTTAAATAATGCTATATTAAAGTAAAATTATTACTATATAATATTATGTGAATATTAAACCTAATAATTACTATAAAATTAAATTATAAGATTATTTTATACTGCATAATATTACTATTAGTAAATTTTTTTTTGTTGTAAATTGATATTCATTATTTATAGATCTTGGTTAGTCTCATACTATTTCTAAATTCTTCATTTGAAATCGAATTTAATGTATATCAAAACAGTTCCTTAAAATTATTTTCCTGACGAGTCTTACCGCTAGGCCGCCATCTTGGATTTCATTCCAGCGACATGCACTGCTTGGCGGGATTCTTTATCGCGCCAAACAGCGTTTGCGCCGTGCCCCGTGATATCAAACTGGTTCCTATTTTAAATATTTATCAAAATTTAAAATAGAATTTGCATTCAGACAATGATAAGGTGTCAAAACCTATGTGTTCCTTAATTCATTGTTTTCTAATAAAAGTTAATAAACATTTAAAAACTTGTAAACCGGAAAAATTCAGGGGGAAATTGTTTTAAGGATATTTTATTATTACTAAAGGTTGAATATTATATCAAGTGCAAAATTTTAGTGTGAAAATGTTGGAAAAAAGAATGCGTTTAACTTTGTATTAATATGAGTTAACTTTTCTCCTTGCAAAACAAGAATGAATGTTTTAATCAACACGATTTACATTTTTTTCAGAGATTATAGCAAATTTTTGAAAAATAGCATTAAATTTAGATTTTCTTAACACCATAGCCAATAGATGATATATGATTAATATCATTTGGTTAATTTCAGAACTTAAAATAAAAATAGATAGTAAAAAATAGTGATTTTTTTTAAAAAAAAATCCTTTTATTGGTAATTTATTTTATCGTAACTATCATATATAGCATACCACATTCAAATCTGTCATGTGTAACATCTAGGTTCCAATAAACCATTGAATTATGTGGATAGGATGGAAAAATGAGAGCAATTTATAAAAGTTGTTATACTTAACTCTATAACCAATCAGAATTCCTTTTTTTCTTATTACTACATAGATGCATTGGCAACATTTTGAATTTTATTATCAAAAGAAAAAAAATCAGATACTTCTACTTAATTTCTTAACATGCATATTATTCATAAGAAAATAATATGCTATTTTTTAAATTTTTAAAAAATGACACTTTCTTTCTAAGCTCCATAATAATCAAATTTATATTAATCGAAGTCTCCTACATTTCTTCGCATATTCTAAGAAAAAAAAATTTCTTAGTGTTTATCTTAAAATTAGACACATTTTTAACTAAATTCTGTGGGGCTTTTTATTTGTTTATTTATTTTTGCAGTTTCTTGATGGAATTATTCATCTCAGTATCTTGAAGAAAAAGTTTAAAACTCGTTTATTAAGTAATCACTGTATATATTTTTTGCTAAGCATAATTATTACAAAAATATATTAACACAAACTTAGTATAAAGTGTTTTAAATGTTTTAGTTATTTATTTATTTTACAGTTCATTCTGTGCTAGTAGATACAAAATACTATGTTTAATTAAATATTTTGAAATTCTAAATCGTCTTTGGTTTTTTATAGGTATGCTTTAAAATTATGACTTTTAAAATTTTTTATAATTTTGTTTCACTCTTTATAGTGGCTGCGGTAACCTAGTGATTACGGTCACGAACTCGATGCCAAAATATAGCGGGTTCGAATCCTGGTGCCACAAAGACCCACCGAGTAGAGAAGGCCGATGTACATTAAATATATAAGGGCTCAATGTTTTCTCAATGTTGTGATGTTGTAGTTTGGAGAGAGGGTGCCAGCTCAGGCGTCGTTCTCGTCACTTGACCATGACTGAAAATTACGAGGTCCGTAGCTAAAAGCCTTCAAAAGGCTTAATGGGGCGAAATTAATATTCATTCACTCACCCACAAAAATGCATGTCCGTGGTAGTCTAGTGGTTCTGGTCACGAACTCGTAGCCGGCGGGTCATGAATTCGAGCCCTAGCGCCAATGACGATCCTGCGTGTAGAGGGCTGACGCTCTTTTAATGCTTCGAGGCTCAATACCTTTCCTCTGGCTAGGTGGTGGTAATTTGGAGAGGCGGGCGCTACCTCATATGTCGTCCTCGTGGTTAAAATTACGACGTTTATCGTTCTACGTGCCGCCCATCCGGTATAGTGGTCAGTGAAGCTGACTGCGGTGCCGCAGGGACTGGGTTCGAATCCCGGAGAAGGCTTGGATGTTTGTGTTGTAATCCTTTCTTCTGTCTGTGTTGTTTACCCCCGTGTTATACGTTCGGTGGTGCACGGGGTTTATAAATGTTAAAAAAAAAAAAAATCGTTCTACGTCAATAAACAATGTAGCACTCAAATGTAGTTTTTTTTAAAAAAAAGTTACGAAATCAATCAATTGATCATTATAAAGTCAAACAAAAGCATACAGAGGCAACTTTTTCAAATTGTTGAAAAAGTTGAATCGTTGCTTCTATTTTAGTTTTACAAACACACGAGAAAGATTTTAAATGTTTTTATTTTGATCAACATGTCAACTCAAGATTCTAGACAAGGTTCTTCTACGAGGACTGACAATCCAAGAAATGAGATTCCGCTGGTGAGTTCTTGACTTTTTTTTTGTTTTTTAACTTACGTTTTGATTAGTGAACCACTCTTGTATACACTTCATGGACAGTGCTTGATCTTCATAAGTACGCACCAGCATTGCATAAGTTTCTTTCGGTGTCTTGCCAAGCTTTAAAAAAACAACTTAAAATTGATCTTTTGTTTGTTCATTGTCCTGTTCTTAGTTAAGAACCAAAGCACTTTGTAAAAATAAGCCTTACACGAAACACAAATGATTCCCAACTGAACAACGACGTGGGGAAGAGGGTCAACACCTGCCGTTATACATGTGACACGTTTTGTTTCGCCAATGTTGCCAGATCGGCAGTTCTGACTTCATTCGCCGAACTTTATTGTCAGAGGCTGTATATTGTATCTATGGGGGGGGGGGATGATTAATTTCAGTTCTAAGAAATCAGTAAAAATAATACAATAAACGATGAGTTTTTATATTGAAACTTTAAACATTTTATTTCATGAAGATTGCACAATAGAGAGGATCGCTATTTGGTTACATGACTTTAGACCCAAACGGGTCAAATACAAAATAACAAGAAATGATGATTACTGATAAGTGAGTACTAAGTTGTGAATGCCGCCCATCCGGTATAGTGGTTAGTGACGCTGACTGCGGTGCTATAGGGCTTGCGTTAGAAACGAGAAGGCATGGATGCTTGTAAATTTACAGTGCCTCCGTGGCATGGGGGTACTCTAAATAGCCGTCGAGCCGCAAGTCCTCTCGTGAGGTTGGTGGAAGGGTAATAGAGGTGGGACGCCTCTGACCCCTACCCAGGGTGTTCTATCTCAAAATTGGGGTGGAACCGAGCAAAATCGTACTGTCACCTGCATTGTGCTTAAAGCTAAGGCTAACGACAGTTAGCCGCGATGAATTTCGTGGACCTTGTTCTGATGCTACTGTCGATCAGGTGGCATAAGCAGAAACAACAGCAACACGTAGTGAGTAGTAGTACTTGCTCCCCTTTTTATAGTAAATTTTCGGTTTATTAGTGTCGGTAAAATTTCATATTAAGCCGTCCTAATCGTTTTGTTGATATTTTCGTCATTTGGATCTCGACTCTTCTTTTTTAAAAGTGGATTTATTTTATTCACAATCAATCTGATCTACTCTAGGGGAATCCAGAAATGCGTCTTTGAGGAGGAGAGAAACAGCGGCAGTTCCATCCGTTGGACCCGTATATCTATCTATATATAATCGCACACCTTCAGATGAATTTTCCTATCCGTCTCCTTACGATCTGGATCCAGAAATATTCGTCACGGATTCTCCTGAATACACAAGAAGGTGTAAAATCTTTATAAAGAAAATTAGGGATTCCAAATGTGAGTATAGATCTGCATTCAAATCACTACAAAAATCATAAATAGTTTAGTATTCCATATTTCCATAAGAATATTTGTCTCTGTGTTTGCTAGCTGTGTGTGTGCATTAGAAACAAGTAAAATAAAAAAAAATCGGCCAATTCCTACTTAAGTCAACAAAGACAAATTTTATTTTAGTTACTTTTTATTAAATAATTGCAATCAATATAAATATATATATATATACATATGACAGAATCAAAATATTTAGTGGCAAAATAGAAAGCAATTTTCCATTTCCTTTTCTATACAGGGTGTTGGATTATTGTTTTTGTTTGTTAATATTTATTCATTAATTAAACTTATAATTATTCCAACAAAAAAGTACAGTAAAAAGAAAAATCACATTCTCAGAAATTAAGCTATCACAGGTGGGATTCGAAACCACGACCTTTGGATTAGAAGTCCAACGCGCTGTCCAATCTCGCTACAAGGACACAACGAGCGATTTTTCTTTTTATATATGGTTCTAGGCTGTTATTTTTGTTTCTTTTTATTCATTAATTCAATTTAATTAATGAATTAATGTTTGAAAATCATCAAGTGCCATCCACTACAAGTTTAAAAAAAAAATTTGAACTTGAGAGGATCAATAAAAAGTATTTTATTAACAATTGAAAACTTGGTCTAGATATAAAAGTATAGGAGGAGTATGAATTAATAGTAGGAATTGAAAAAGTTTCTTGCATGCTCAACACTAGAATTCGAAACAGGTGATGGTCACTACCTAGCAGTGCTTCTCAAACTTTCAGTATTTGCGACCCAATTTTCTATCATAATTTTCATCACGCCCCCCCCCCCCATACAACAACATTGTATCGAATGCAAAAATAATGTAATTTGATACTAAAGCTACAATACGACTTTAATTATAAACCGTGTAGTAACAGGTGTTGATGGATGAAAGAAGGCAGATGAGCTTGGGTATGTTATTCCTCTTTCATCAGAACTTGTTAGATGTAGTGTGTCTAGTTCTATTTGTGAGAGAAATAATTTATGTCTGTATTTTTAAGTTCAGATTAGTAATCTTTTATCATGTTGTATCTGGCAATGAAAGAATCTGATGATGGCTTTAATGAATTGCCTTAGAACTGTAAAATCACAGCTAGGGAAATAATATATTAACGGATTGAGTGGAATAAAGATGTTAAGTAATTCCACCTTTTGGAAATGGATGTAAACTTATCTCATTCATAATCTATTTAATCATGGTGTAATAATTAATACCATAGCCGCACAAATTATCAAACTGAATATTAAATTTTGAAAAGAATTTTTGTATTTCACAATCCCATGGTAGTCAGTGTTAATTTATAAACATGCTCTTTGTTTACTATTGGTAAATTTATTATCAAATACATTGTACAGTACTGATAAATTTATAAGAATATTATATTAGTGTAAATGTGTATTTTCTTGTTTTTTTTTGTCAGAATATATTTTGTTATGCTTTCTTTCAGTAAATTAATATTTTTTTTAAAAATAATCTTTTATTTTTTGATTTTTCGATACACTCGCGCCCCTATCACGCCCTGTAGGGGGGCGCGCCCCACAGTTTGAGAAACGCTGCTACCTAGTAGTACCATAAGTTGTTTCTAATCCCAAATTGTCTAGAAAAGTACCATAAGTTCTGATACAGACACATAAAGGACTTAAAATACACATTGCAGTCAAGTTTAAAGCTAAATCTTAAAGTTTTACTTTTTGCATTTAACTTAAATATATTGCACCTTTTTATTCAATGGATCACCTTATGACTTCACTCAGGCTTAACACTTTCATCGCCAGGGACGAAATAACTCACATTCCAGGATCCACAAATAAACCATTTTCGTGAGAATTGTTATTGGTTGCAATTAATTATTAATTTTTAAAGTAAAATAGGAACTAGTTTGATATCACGGGCAAGGCGCAATACGCTGCTTAGCGCTATAAAGAATCACGCCAAGCAGCGCATGCCGTTGGAATGAAATCCAAGATGGCGGCCTAGTGGTAAGACTCGTCAGGAAAATAATTTTAAAGAACTGTTTTGAAATACATTAAAATCTATTTCAAATGAAGAATATTGGAAGAGATTCAAACAAACGAAGAACAATAAATAATGAATATCAATATAATAAAAAAAATCATGTTCACTAATAGTAATATTATGCGGTATACAATAATCTATACAAATATAAATTGAAGTGTCTGTTTGTAATTTCAATTAGCAGCTTTTTACTTAATGCACTAAAGTATATACGGTACTCGTAACAAAAACCAATTTTAAAATTTTTTGTCTGTCTGTCTGTCTGTCTGTTGTTCCGGCTAATCTCGGAAACGGCTGGTGCGATTTTAAAAATTCTTTCACTAATGGAAAGCTACATTAACGGGGAGTAACATAGGCTATATTTTATTCCCGTACTCTTACGGGACGGGAAACTATACGGGTGAACGTGAAACTGAATGCCAAGATGAACGCCAAATTGAACGCCAAGCTGAGCTAATGAAGTCGTTGTTTTGGTTACTGGCGACCGATGGCCTTCATGAGACATAATAGTGTTACGCGCACATGATAATACGCTGACACGTGCCGTAATTTTTTTTTTTTTGATAGTGTGATCTCACTGTTTAGTTAAGTAGAGCATCGCTGTTTCGATGCACTTTTAAAAATAATAAATCAAGGCTTCATAAGCAAAAAGCAATGCAAGAAACAAAAAATTGATAAGTTTTACGGTTAGTTTTAATCCTTTCTTTTTTTTATTTACATTTTTAGTCACATTTAAACAATAGTTATTATTTGCTTAATATTTATATTGTAATCGAGAATAATATTTTTCAGGTATCTTTCATTTTCTACCTCTCTGTTTTTCTTAATTCAATTGTTCTTAATTTCTTAATTGTGAGTTTTCTTTAATGTGGCGTTGCGGGGGCTCAAGTGGCGTTATAGATAATTATCCCCATTTTTAAACTATTAGACGTACAGTCTTGAAATTTGATAAGCAGATTCCTTTCGTAAAGTAGAGAACGCTACAAAATGGTTTCGCGAATATGAACTACCAAGTTTAATTTAAGATTAGGCTAATTGATATATCCATTTTAAACGATCACTGCTTAAATTTAGCATGTTCCTTCAGGAATAAGTTCCCTAACAAGAGTAAAACGAAATTACCCCATTCAGGTCAAAGGTTGTTCCTGTTTTAATTGTTAATTATTATTTTTAAAGTAAAATAGGAACTAGATTATGAATCACGGGCAGGGGATACGGCTAGCGCAAAAAATTACCGAGCTTCGGAATGAAATCCAAGATGGTGGCCTAGCGGTAAGACTCGTCAGGAAAATAATTTTAAAGAACTGTTTTGAAATAGCATTGAAAATCTATTTCAAAAGAAAATATTGGAAGAGATTCAAACAAACGAAGATCAATATTATAAAAAATATCATATTTACTAATAGTAATATTATGCAGTATACAATAATCTTATAATATAATTTATAGTAATTATTACATATAGTATTATATAAATAATTATTATGTATTCACACACACACACACACAGAATAATCTTATAATAATTATTTTATACAATAATAATCATATATTTTTTATAGTTTTTATAAAAAAAAATATAATCATGGTAATTGTAATATAATAAGAATCGTACATACATAAGAATACTCATTTAAAATTATAAATAACATAATACTTAGAAATAAATAACAATATAATAATTGTAAATAAATAACACATATAATAATATTTATAAATAACGAAAATTATATGATTATTACACATAATTGTATTTTTATATTATATTATTAATAAAATAATTACATAATGTATAGTAAAATTGATAATGCATAGCAATTAAAAAGTACTGAAAACTTGCTATATTCCAGAAACTGCAAGTTTCTTCAACGAATTTCATCGAACAAGGAACGCTAAAAAAAAACATTTTTAAAAAGTGAAATAAAGTGAAAATAAACGATTTATAGCAATAATTAAAAATACAACACTCATTCTTATTTTAAAAAAATATCCTTGTACTTACTAATGATATTAGAAATATCCATATTCGAAAATAGCATTAAATAAAACAGAAGACTGAAATAATAGTTTGATTCGGAATTGCAATGAAAATGGTTAAATTGTCAAAGAAATCGAATTAAAATCGTCTAAAATTAATAGGATTACTGCAAGAAAAAAACCAATAAAAATTATTTCTGATGTACGTTATCACCATGTTAACCACATCGCCAGACGATAAAAGTATCAATAACCATATTGTAATGTTATCGCCCATCTTGGCGAACATAAAAAACAACGTGATATCAAACTAGCACCGTAAAATAAACAAGTTTTTAAGGAATTTGTCTTTTGTTTCAATTTTAGCGCTGCAGAGAGCGGCGCAAACTCATAGCACAGAGGGTGGGACAAAGGCGCACCAATGCCACGATGAAAGCGTTAAAGTCTCTTAAATCATCTATCGAGGCACGTACCAACTCCATGGGAATTTCCATTGCTGCTTTCCGTAAAGAACATTTCAAACTGTTCGAATTGGGATGCCGTTTTTGACACACTTTCACCTCCATTACTGACACAGTTTACAGTCGAGTGGATTTAAATGAGGACTGCTGGAAGGATAATCTTTGTATTCTAATTAATTCGTCACATTCTGTTTCAACGAACACTGGATATTTTTTGCCTTACAAGCATTAGCAGAGTCCTGTTGAAAAGTTGAATAGTTTCTCTTGACCAGTTTTACGTCCAGAGGCCTCACTATTGGCTCTATAGTAGTATTTTGATACTCTTGCCATGGTTTTCATTCCTTTCCGGCAAAAATGAATCCCTGAGAAACCTTCATAGTAAGCACCCTATGCACAATGCAATTATGCATCGTACCAGAAGTGTTCGAAATTGGTTTTCTGAACGTCAGTCTGACTTCCAACACCTTCCCTGGCCCCATCATAGCCCAGATAATAACCCATGAGAAAATATGTGGGATATAGTTAGAAGGCGCATCTGACAGCACTGTCTTCTAATTTACACGATCCAAGAAGCTGCACTGTCAATGCAAGGTATTCTCTAGGAGTAAATACACTTTAGCTGCACGTAAAATCGATACCCAAACGAATCAGAGTAGTTATCGGTACAAAAGGTGGTCCAATAAAATGTGGTTCTTGGGTTTGGAATCCATTGGCCAGTGTGTGTAACTGCTACAGACTTCTGTTCAACGTTATAGAACCGACGGATCATGCTCATGCTCTCAGGACTTTCAATAACTTGACCAGCTTATCAGTAAATTATTTTTCATTTTTGCTTTTTACAATTCATGCCTGCTTACACAATAATGAACATAATAAGGTAAATCTATTTTAGTTTATTCCTTTAACAATGGGAGATAAAAAAAATGTTTCAAATTGCGTCAAGACACTCGTTTTTCTGTATTAGATTTCTTTTGTAGCAATAACTCGCCAAGTTGGCGATAAAGGTGTGCACTAAAATAGGACCTACCATCTTAGTGGCTAAAACTATTCTTTGCTACACAATATTGTGAATTATTAAATATGTTGTGGTGGTTCAAAGGTGTGTGCCAGCTCAGTCATCCCCCTTGCCATCTGTGTGTTTTTCATCAACATAAATAGAATTCGAGTAAATTTACTTGTTCCAATATTTAGACACGAAATTTCTTAACAAGTAAATGAAATATGTATTACATTGCCTTTCTCACAATTTCCAGTGAATTGTTTTGTAATTGCAGAAATACATTCAGATACGTGAAAATTCTCTTTTAAAACTGGAGTAGAGAACGAATATTGTGTGTGTATGTGGTTTAAAATCTAATTATATCTACATTAAACGATTTTAATTATATTTAAAATCTCTTTCAGGTTACAGGATTTTGCTTTATGCTACTCTATTGTTCATTTCTGTAAAAACTACGCTGCTAAGTAAGTTTTTGTTATTATTTTGTTCTCTTTACTCATTGTAACATTTGTATATACACTCAAGAGCCAAAACATTATGACCACCTTTCAATAACAAGTTGGCCCACCTTTGGCGCGCAACACAGCTTCAACCCGCCTTGGCATGGATGCCACAAGTCCTTGGTAGATGGCCGGAGAGACAGATTGTACCAGATGTTTGAGCAGCGGTCACGCAAATCCGAGATATTGCGAATTGGTAGTCTTTGAACTCTGAGCTGCCGTCCCATGACATCCCAAATGTGTTCTATCGGATTGAGATCCGGTGAGTTAGGCGGCCAGGACATTAACTGGAATTAAGCATCATGTTCTTGGAACCACTCCAACACAATTTTAGCCTTGTGACACGGGGCGTTGCCCCATTGGAACATTCCATTTCCAACTGGAAAAACAGAGGCCATGTAACGGTGCAACTGGTCCGCAATGATGTTCAGACACTCTGTAGTATTCATGGTCTGCTCTACCACAACCACGGGTCCCAGAGACGCCCAAGAGAACGTCCCCCAAAGCATAATACCACCACCACCGGCCTGTGTATGACCTACTGTACATTGAGGGAGCAACTGTTCGCCTGAAAGACGGCGTATCTTGACACGGCCATCGGCGTGATTAATGACAAACCGTGATTCATCTGACCAGGCAACTCTCTCCCACTGATCCATGGACCAGTCGCGATGTTCCCGTCCCCAGTGCAGGTGCAGTTGGCGATGACGCTTGGTCAGCCAAGGCACACGAGTGGGACGTTTGCTGTGTAGCCCCATATCCAATAGTGTCCACTGAATAGTCTCCGATACTATTCTACTTGGCCCTGCATTGTATTGGGCTGTCAACTGAGCCACTGTCTGGCTCCGGTTTTGCTTTACCATGCGAAACAGTCTCCGACGACCTTTTTCTTTGATAGCGTGTGGACGTCTAACACCATGTCGTCTACTGCTGGTTTCACCGTCATTCACCCACTTTGCATAAGTATTAACAACTGTATACCGCGAACAACCCACGAGTCGTGCAGTTTTGGAAATACTTGTTCCGAGCCTTCGAGCCATTACACAATCTGCCCTCTATCAAAGTCGCTTAGATCCGCAGCCTTTCCCAAAACACACAGAAGTAAGTGAAAGAATGAGTCTTCAGACTTCCAGTAGCAGTTAAATACCACTTCCGCCTGTTCACGTGCCTTCCACGTCATCCAGGCGAGCTCATTGCAAAATGTAGGGGTGGTCATAATGTTTTGTCTCTTGAGTATATTTTATGCATGAAATAAACCGTATATTTTCGATGATGATGATCATAAGATCATGGTTTGAAATTATTTGAGCCGTCATTAAAAATTTGTAATATTACATTCATGGAACTTTTCTAGATGAGATTTTTTTTCTAATAGGATTAGAACTATTTTATACCTAAATATATGTAATTTCTAATCAGAATTTTAATTTAACGGTAATACACGAGGGCAATTCGAAAAGTAACCTGCAAATCGCTGTAAAAAAAAACTTTGGACACAAAGGGAGGGGGGATTATTTGCATATCAAAGATACAACTCTATTTTTCAACATAGTCTCCTCCATTATTCAAGCATTTGTCGTACCATTTTACCAATTTTTTCTGTATAAAAAGCGGCCGCCTGCGATTTAAACCAATGTATCATGGCATTTTTAAGTTCGTCAGCGAAATGCTGTCCCTAAAGCACTTCTGCATTGCATTAATTAGATGGTAATCGGATGAGATCAGCACTCACTACAGACAGCGTCCCACTTCGTGATTCCTCATGGATGTTTGCTCGTCCACCTTTAAAAATGTGTATCTATTGACGCACTACAACTTCGCTCATAATGTTTGGCCCATATACGGCACACAATCCACGATGGATATCCGCTGCTGAGAGTTTTTTTAGCACAAAGGAATCTTATCTCTCCTTGTACCTCATACTTCGTGGGATTTTCTGGTGGCACACATTTTGTCACGTTATAGCTAGCAAACTCTTGGCCCTACGACACTCTCACTCGCCGGCTGGAAGTTTATTGAATCAGAGATTACTCATGCATTCGATTGAGGGTGCATTTCCAGCTCCACGCCCAAACGGCGTTTAGTTTCCGAATTGCCCTCTTTTACCAGGTGCTTGCAAATGTAATGAGACGATTGTTTAAAAAAACACAATAAATTTGTGAAAACTGTTAATATTTCTTTATTCGAAATAATATCCATCGCTAGCTACGCATTTTTTTTCCATCTTTCGGGCAATTTGTGAATACCACGCCAAAGAAATGATCGGTCTTTTGAGGTCAGCCAGTCATCAAGCCAAGATTTGACATTTTTGTAAGAAATGAAGCGCTGGTCAGCCAATGCGTGTCCCAATGATGCAAATAGGTGGTAATCGGAAGGAGCCAAGTCTGGCGAATAAGCCACATGTGCTAAGGGCTCCCAGCCGTGCGCCTTAACGAAGCCCTTGGTCGGCTTAGCACAGTGGCTAGATGCGTTGTCATCAAGGAAAATCACTTTGTGCTGCCGTTTCTTGTATTGCTCGCGTTTTTCGAGTGTAGCATCGTCCAAATTAAGTAATTGTTGCTTGTAGCGATCAGTATTAATGGTTTCACCGGGTTTGAGAAGCTCATAATAGATTGGTCCCTCCTGATCTCAGAAAATACACAACATTGTCTTGCGGCCGAAGCGATTCGGCCTTGTGGTCGATTTGGACGGCTGTCCGGGGTCAACATATGATCGATTATGCTTGGGATTCTCAAAATAAATCCATTTTTCATCGCCAGTATATATATTTATGTAAATGAAGTGTATCGGAGTGTACGATTTCTTAATTTATCCTATCAATTATATATTGCTCACAACATCTTTAACCACACATACGTGATAGTGACTTTTTTCATTTTAAAATTTCAATGGAGTCAATGATGGCGGGGTATTGCTTCATAGTAACATATCGGCTACTTTATGAACTTCACAATCTCTGCATAATTCTATGGAACCATTCGTATGGTAACAGTCAAGTACTTTTCTCTAAGAGTTGTATAAAGGGGTTTAAGCCAGTGATTCCCAAACTTTCAACATTTGCGACCTAATATTCAATTATAATCAATCATAATTTTCATCTCGCCCCCCCCCCTTTCATACAATCACAATGTATTGAATTAAATATTACTATACTTTGAGGCTAAACATACAACACGACTTTCACATCTTAAGTGCCACTGTCGTATATAAACGCCTCAATCAACTTGACCCGAACGTATATATACGTCTTTCCGAAGTACAATCTTTTCTGTGAACTGCTCTCCGTAAAATTATTCTGAAGGCTTTGGAATGCAATAAAATCCCCTTGAGAGTGTTTGCGAAGGATTTACTTATACCAGAGGATTTACTTATTCCTTTTCTATCCCCTCTCCTCCCAATACACCACATGCCTACATGTTAAACGATGGCATTGAGGAGATCGCGTAATTTTTAATCGTCATTTAAGGGGTTAATTATAAAATGTACAAATTATCAAGAAAAGTGTTAATTTTTGCCTATAATTTTATGTATGAACAAGTCCATGGGGGTCACTGATAATTAATAAATTTGTTCTTAACTTAGTATTGTTAAATTAATTATAAAATACGTTGTGCAGTACTGATATATTTATAAATGTGTCATCAGTGTAAATGAGTATTTTATTTTTATGTCAATGTATTTTGTTTATTTACTTTCAATAGATTAATAATTCTTCAAACTCTTTTATTTTCGACTTTTCAATATGCTCGCGCCCTCCTCGTAGGATTATCGTTTACCTTGAAAATCACACATCCCCCCCCCTACTAATTGACTCAACTAAAAGAATACTGTGGAAGTGACGCTCTTCACACGCATCTACTTGTGTATTGAAAATGGGGAAAGCTTTATATTGCTTCTTCGCACTCAATCACCGTATCGATGAGTCTGGCATCCCCTTTTTGAATCATCTTTGTCTTCAGGTGTGAACGGAATTCTTTTTCCTGTTCACATTACAGAAATGCTGACGCGAGTTGTCTCTCGTGAAACCGGTCTAGCTGTAGTTTGGCATTATAAAATTCGTCGCCAATAATCAACATTCTTCCTGGTGTGGCGTGATATCACAAAGCATTGAATTCAGTAAGTTTATGGCAGTGCTTCTCAAACTTTCAATATTGGCGACCCAATTTTCTATCATAATTTTCATCGCGCCCCCCTTCCCCATACAATAACATTGTATCGAATGCAATAATAATGTAATTTGATTCTAAAGCTACAATACGACTTTAATTATAAACCGTGTAGTATCAGGTGTTGATGGATGAAGGAAGGCAGATGAGCTTGGGTATTTTATTCCTCTTTCAACAAGAACCTCGTTGGGAATTGTGTATTTAGTTCTATTTGTCAGAGAAATAATTTTTTTTTTTAAAGTTCAGATTAGTAGTCTTTTATCATGTTGCATCTGGCAATGAAAGATTCTGAAGATGGATTTAATGAGTTGCCTCAAAACTGTAAAACCAGCTAGGAAAATAATAATATGGTAACGGATTGAGCGAAATAAAGATGTTTAGTATTTTCACCTTCTGAAATGGACGTAAACTTATCTCCTTCATAAAATGTTTAATCATGGTGTAATAAGTGCACAAATTATCAAGATAAATATTAAATTTGGAATATAATTTCTAAAAAACAATCCCATGGATGTCAGAAAAAATATTACACTTGCTCTTCGTTTACTATTCATAAATTTATTATCAAATACATTGCTCTGTCCTGATAGATTTATAAGTATATTATATTAGTGTGCCGACTGGGTGGCGTGGTTGGTTTGTCGCTGGCCTTCTACACCCAAGGTTGAGGGTTCGACCCCGGCCCAAGTCGGTGGATTTTCTTGATGCAGGAAATCGACAGCAGCCATGTCGTATGATTATACGGCATGTGAAAGCTCTTTAGAGTGTCTGTTTGGCTTGGATGGTCTCGGCAAAATTAAATCCTAGTACAAAGTTTGCATCGTCAGGAGCTCAAGTGCCTCCCTCTATGGAGGTAACTGGTCGTCAAAATTGCTTGCTGTAATTGGTATCGCCTATATGGTGCAGCGCTAAAAAGTGGTACCAGCTCCTGGGGAATGTACTAGGTCTGCAAAGGTTTAAAATACCAATATGTGCAGCCCCATTGGAAAAAAAAATATTATATTAGTGTAAATGTGTATTTTCTTATTTATTATTTCAAAATGCATTTTGTTTTGTTTACTTACAGTAAATTAATAATTTTTTTTAAATCTTTTATTTTTGATTTTTTGATACACTCGCGCCCTCTTGTAGGGTTATCACGCCCCACAGTTTGAGAAACACTGGTTTATGGAAAACAGTTCATGTCACTGGTAGAGAGGGGGGTTTAGCCAAACAGCATGCATTTTGAATCGAGCATTTCAAGATTATAAATTTGTCTTCTTTCTTTTTAGCAAGTAAATACTTACCAGATTGCCTTGACAATATTGCGTTGATTCACACGACGACAGAGATGTGTCTTTTCGGTATCTTTGGTTCCATGTGCCGTTTGGTACCCTTGATATTCGGACGATTTGCAAGAGAATCTGTTGAATATATCGCCGGAACTCCTGCGGGGATTTTTCTTTTCTGTTTTGGACTAGCAACGATCGCAGGTGAGTACTGAAGTGTAATGATTTTCAGTAAAGTCATATCTCTCAAGGAAGCACTCATGCATCAAAGCAAGATGGTGTTTTCTTTCAGCTTTTCTTAAGGATGGAAGCTGTTATTTAAGTTTCGGTTCTTAAGTACACTGCTGGCCACCGTAAATGCAACACCCTGAAGGAAGCACGCAAATAACATGAAATTTACAACATGCATTAGCGGAGGTGAGATATGCAAATGATTAGAATTTCAACACAGACACACATCACGCACGCCTGTGGCGCTACCTCAAAGTGCTATTTAAGGCTTGGAGATTTCGACGATTTTAAGTTCGGCAATTGTGTTTTTTTTCAAAAAACGGTCAGTTATGTCTCGTAGAAAACAGCGATCAGCTTTTGATCAAGTATCCGAGTTCGACAGAGGAAGGATAGTGGCCTACCGAGATTGTGGATTATCTTTCAGGGAAATTGGTAGTTGTGTTGAACGAAACCAAACAAACAACTGTAATGCGGATATGTGACCGTTGGATGCAGGAGGGTACGACGAACCGACGTGGTCGATAGCATCCACCTCGGTGCACCACTTCACGTGAGAACAGGCAAATTGTGCGCATGGCTGTGACGAATCGCTCAGTCACATCACGAACCATAGCACAGCATCATTCAGTGTCTACGCGGACCATTCGACGCCGTTTACAGCAGAGTGGTCTGTCCGCAAGACGTCCATTGCTTGGTATACCCTTGACACAGAACCACAGACGTCTCCGCCACCAATGGTGCGAAGAAAGAAGGATGTGGGTGGCAGGATGGAATGAAGTTGTCTTTACTGACGAGTCGCGCATCTGTCTGCAACACCACGATGGTCGGATTCGAGTCTGGAGACACCGTGGAGAGAGGATGCTGAACAGCTGCGTTATGCACCGCCACACTGGTCCTGCACCGGATATTGTGGTGTGGGGCGGTATTGGATATCACTCTCGTACTCCTCTAGTACGCATTGCTGGTACTTTAAACAGCCAGCGCTACATCTCCGAGGTGTTGGAGCCAGTTGTCCTTCCTTACCTTGAGGGCTTGGCCACAGCCATATTTCAACAGGGTAATGCGCGACCACACGTGGCACGCATTGTCCAAAGGTTCTTCGTCAATCACCAGATTGAATTGCTTCCCCGGCCGGCTCGTTCTCCGGATCTTTCGCCGATAGAAAACATGCGGTCCATGGTTGCTCAACGATTGACCCAGATTACACTCCCAGCTGCCACACCAGATCAACTTTGGCAACGTGTGGAAGCTGCTTGGTCTGCTGTACCCCAAGAACACATCCAAAGTTTCTTTGAATCAATTCGAGGCGTGTGGCAGCGGTGATCTCATACAATGGCGGCTACTCTGGCAGGAACTACACTTCACAGAAGTCTATAAATTTAATCATTTGATACTTAGTCTGCATGTTATCTATAAAATAAATTTTGCTGTGCTATCTCTCTTCTTTTTTGGTGTTGCATTTACGGTGGTCAGTAGTGTATTATACTGTCGACCAATTTGGTTAAAGTGCCTTCGGTAGCCTAGTGGCCAAGGTAACGGACTCATGGCAAGCATGTCATGAGTTCGAGCCTAGTGTCGCTGAAGATCCGCCTTGTAGGGGAAAGATGCACGTTAAATCTGTCGAGAGCTCAAACGTCCTCCAGTGCTGTGGTGTGGTAGTTAGGAGAGGGGGTGTCGTCCTCATCAATTGACCATGGTTCCAAATTATGACGTTAGTCAACAAAATCCATCGTATAGTTGAACAGTGCGACGTTACTATTCACTCACTCACTCAATTTGGTTGAGTCAAAAACGTCGCTAAATCCCGCGATATTGAGCCAACAGTGGATCATTATTTCCGCGTACGTTGAAACAATCTTATTCGTGCATGCTCGAAATTCTTTTTAAATAGGCTGTACCATTCCCACGCATGTTAAAAAACTTGACTGCACATGCTGGAAAATAATTGTAATACTCTTATTTTACTGGAAAAGTTATTAAAATTTGCGATCGAATTTCTACTGAAGAGACACAGTAGGGTATACCCGGAAGACTAATTAGTTTTTTCAAACGGCAAAGCAAGAAATATTGCGGATTTTCCCTAATGGGCTGCATATTAGCAATTAAGCCTTTGCAGACACGGCAAGTCCCCAAATGTGAGAGCTATTTCAGGGGTGGCAACGTCTAGTGGAGGCTCTCGTTACCAAATTTTGACGCTTGAATTAATTTATTTCAAGCTCTTGTTGGATGCTAAATGTTGCCATGATTTAACTTTGCCAAGTGTATACCAGAGCTAAATTGATGCTCAAGGGATTTTTGACATGCCACATAATCATGCGTGCCTACGATTTTCGCATCCAGAAAACTTATCGACTCCAGCCAGGATTGAATCCGCAACCTTAGACTTACGAAAAGGGTACGTTGCCTTTAAGCCAGTGGAGCCGACATAGTGGATCTGCACAACATTTAGATTCGTAATTATGCAAATTTAGATGGAAAAAAAATAATAAGTCACGCTGTATTCAATGCCATCGCGGTGTTTTCGCTGCTGTATAATTTAGTTTTAATTACATATTTTGTTTCAAATGTGCGTGTTTAAAATATGTTCTTTAATCCTTCTTATTTTTACCAATTTATCTGTCGACATGCTGATTTGGAAGCTGAGAGGAAATTTGAGTTCACGCATGTGCGAAAACGTTAACTGTTATTGCCTACGTTTTTTGAGTTAACCACTTTTTTTGACTTGGTGGATATTGGTCGATGGTATAATACTTAAATCCTAAGGTTTCATTATCTTTAATATCTTTTTAAGTAATACATGTTTGGACATAGCATAGCGGATATCACATTTCTTTTACATAAATAACGGTGTTGTATATAACACAGTGATTAAGTCAGTGATGGTCGGTCCTACCCAATGATGGACAACTGTGCCTACATGTTCTATCCTGCCCGTCACGGAATTAAAAATTCCAAACTTGTATGGTTGTTTTAATGTCTTAAAAATTCATTTAAAGGTTTGTTTTATTTTTTCACACTCAAGCACTGCGTGTAAACAATACATGCCATTTTTTGCAGATGCGATTATGTAGTTCTGTAGATATGAGTATTGTTTGAATTAAAGAATCGGACTACGTTGAAAACATGAACTTTAAACCACATTGGAGAAATCTAACCAAACTTTTCTTTTTCTAAACAGTTCACAATTAGTTTCCAGGGGCTCTATAGAAACAGTGATTAGTATTATAAAATAATTTGTCTGAAACCAAACAAAAAAGGAAGTATATCTTCAACATTCATTTCCTCAGAAATTGTTTTTAATCAATTCTCCACCGTTAGTCAGATATTTCAAAGACCAATAGGTATTGAATAAATATAGGTTGTAAACCTGCCATCGTGGAAGAGTCCGCTACACGTTAAACATGCCAAAGCTCAAAGTTCTTCTGTTGGTGTGGTAATTAGGAGAGGTGGTACCAGCTCAGGTGTTGTCCTTGTCACTTGATCATGGTTCAAAAATACCAAATCCATCACCAACAGCTTTGTAGAGGGACTTTAATGTAACTCCTACTCACTCCCTCAAAGTCTCTTGTCCGCGTCACTTGACCATGGTTCAAAATTACGCGGACCATCGCCAAAAGCCCTCGTGTTGCTAAACAGTGCGACGTTAATATTCACTAACTCACTCAAAGTCTCTTTGACATCTACTCTTCACACTGTACCTCACTTATATTTATTTCTGCCGACAATTTCCTTTGAACTGACATTTCAGAGGTAAAATTTTGAATTTGAGTTTCAATATCCACTAAAAATAAAATACAAAAGCTATTACAAAAGTATATTTATGTATAACCCAAAGCTTGTGTAGCCTGTTATTACAAACACAACTAAACACGAAACAACTATTTATAATGGTCGTTGTTTCGTCTCATGGGTTACCTACTGCCGGCGCTCAGTACTGGGCATGAAACAAACTATACATAAATATAATCGGATTAGATTTTCTTGGAAAGCTTAGAAGTATGAGATTTCAATGCAGATATCTTAATAAAATTTCATAAATTTTGCAACGGTCAAAAGACCGCTCAAGTTACCTGTAGAGTGCATATTGTTACGTAAATCGGGTTTTGTGGATTTTAACCAATCACTCACAAGGAATAAGACAGTTCTTCAAGAACGATGAGAATTTAATGTCTATAAAAACAATCCTTGAAATACAGGATACACGGTAAAATTCGCAGAATAAATTTTGAAAGGTCTTTACACCTTCAACAGCTCTCGGATACAATTATCATTGTCTAAAATACTACTATGTTGGAGATTATTCACAGGCACTCGCTCGTCCTACTCAACAGCCGAACGATCGAACAGCTGGTCGACTGTTCAACGATCAAGATAATACTACTAATCGCTGGACAAATAATACTGACTCTGTTATGGAGAGCGACTCTCTCACGGATCTTTCGAGAAAAATCCACTGGCGTCAAAGATTGTGATATTAGTATATTTCTCCACTAATTTCCAGAAGAATCCATACGGTCACGAACTCGTCAACATGGTCAACAAAAATTATGCCAACTTGGCTCTATCGTCAAGATTTCCCCCAAGTTTCCATTGAATCGCCACTATAATGTCAAGAACGGCGTTGAGCTTGCGAATGTTACAATTTTAACGTAAAATAACTACAACATAGGCAGGCATGTCAAACTCATTTGATATCACGGGCCACATGAACTATTTTATATTAAGTTGAGGGCCGCGTGTTTTTTCAACGTTTAAAAAATTAATTAAACAAGATTTTTAGAATGATTATATTCTTATTTATAAAAAAAATCAGTGTATTACATATTATACATACATAATCATTTTATATTTCCTTTTATTTTTAAAATATGCATGTTTTATATTGTTTTATTAAAAAAACAAAAATAAAAGTTGTAATATATGAAATACAATTTAATATTTCTTTTATAAGATATTTAGCATCGTTTATTTTCTCTCAACGCAAGTCGTCAAAACTTGGTTGAACCTATTGAGCTGATGTAATTTTTAAGAAATGATAAATGTTTATCATTTAATCTTGACCTTTCATAATTTTTGTTATTTTTGTTTAAAGAAAAAAGTTTCTAGCATAAATAAATGCTTCCAAAAATAGCCATTCATTATACGCGTAACAAATGATAAAATTTTAAGAAACCGATCTGCAGATGAATATGCATTCAAATCTAGAGTTTCAACTTACAAACATTTTTGCTTCAGCAAAGAATCACAAAATATTTCAATTAATTCTATTTGTTAGTTTTCATTAAGAATTTCAATATCGATAGATAGATGTGAATTTAAAAATTAAATTGTAATTCAAAATTTTTAAAATTTAGAAAATGTCGATCGTCGAATTCCATCTTTAACAATTTAATTTGTTGAGAATTTTCTGTAAATTTTGATTTAAGTGATTTAATCAATAAATTTTGAAAGCTTTCAAAGAGAGAAGTTTTCTCTTTATGTTTGTAATAATTTTTGTTTGAAAGCGTTAATATCAAATAGCATTGTAACAAAAAGATTTTTGCCTTGAAACTTAAGTTGACTTGTAAGATCAACTGAGAAAAAACCAAGGGGTTTTCTCATTTGATACTTAATCTTTTAATTCAGAATCTTTTTCTTTTTTCATCTTTTCTCATCTTTTAATTCAGCATCTTTTTCTTTTATCTTTTCTCATCTTTTAATTCAGCACATTCATAATTCTTTCTTTGCTTCCAAAAAAATAATTTTATCCAGAAAATTAAAAAAATTGTTTTAACACTTTATAACTCGAAATCCATTGAACTTTCGAATAATATGGTTGACCGATAAATTCACATTCTATATCTTCCAGAAATGAGGCAAATCGACGATGCTAAAGTCTACATGCTGAATATAGCTACAATTTTATTAACTACTTTAAAACATGTCTAATATATCCAAGTTCATACCCAAGAACAGTACTTGCTATGAAATAATACAATGAAAATTTTAAAATTACCATGCTGTTTGCTTGTTTCTTTTAATCTCTCTGCTTCTTTAGTAGTACTGGTCACGGTAGGTGCGCTGTCAGTTCCAAGACAAACCAACTTTTCCCCCCCAAGGAACACTTTGTCTCAAAACTTCTTTAAAGGCATCAAAAATATCTATTATGCATAATACATGACTCGACTCTCTCGACTACAGTTCTCAACTATAATTCTCGACTATTTCATCACCTCTAATGGTTACAGAATTTCGACTTAAACTTACACTTGAAATTTTTTAAAATTTGTGCTGGACATAATACCATTTTTTTGCGAATCTAAGCCACCATTGATTTTAAGCTGCACCCCAAGTTCTCAACAAATTTTTGTGAAAAATGAAAAATAGTATAAGAGGGTTTATCGATAACAAATTTTACGAAATTAAAATAAATTTAAAATAAGAACTAATGAGAAAGGAATAATTATTTATTTTATCAGCATTATAAACTTTTAATTACATGCATGCCCCCGTTAATTGCTCTAAATACCCTATCCAACAAATTTCTTTCCTTCGATTCTAAGCCGTACCCGATTTTCAGCAACATTAACATTGGAAAAAAAGTGCGGCAATGATTCGAGTAAATATGGAAATTCCTCCGCTTTAATTAAGCATTCATTAATGAATTCTTCTTTAGTAAGTGGTTTCGACTGTACTTTAGATTAAAAAAAGTAATAATATATAATTGGTTTTTACTGCAGTTGCATTGTCTTCAACAAATTTGGTGGCTGCGGTAGCTTAGCAGTCACACAAGGTAACGAACTCGAGTCATATGAGTTTGAGCCTTGAACCAATGAAGCTGATGCACATTAAATATATCAAGGTTAATTGGTGTGGTGTGAAAGTTAGGAGAGGTGGTGCCAGCCCATGTGCCGACCTCGTCACTTAACCATGGTCTGTTGCGAAACATCCTCGAGTAGCTGAGCATTGCGAAGTTAATATTCACTCTCACTTCCTCTCTCAACAAATATAGTGAATACATTTTTTCCCCTTTTTTGAGAGTTGAGTTCAATTCCAACAATTCGTCTTCACAAAAAGTTTCGCAACATATTTGTGACAGTTTGTTTTTAGATTTGTGTCATGGTGACTTTTAAAATTATATTCCTTAGCAACTGAATTACAGTTTTTACATGTCAGGCACAATATTTTATTCTTGCTTTGGGCATAAAAATATTGCAGTTCCCATTTTTCTTGAAAATTACGATGTTCATCGTCAGTTCACATTTTCTTACTCTGTTCTTGAAGTTTGATTATGTTTTTATTAAATAATTTTTTAGTTTAATATGAATGAAAACCAAAATCCACTTTCATTCACAAACTATTGAGTAAGCCCTACATTTTGTCTTGGCAATCTTAGGGTTTTTAAACTTTAAAAAAATAATACTTCAACTGCTTTTGACGTCACGCTATTCGTCTCTCGCTGATTGGACTCTTTAAAGAGAAATAAAAGTTGCACACACGATGAATCGTAATGCGATCTCTATAACAAATTATTTTCATAAATCTTTTAGAATTTAATAAAAATATAATTTATTATAGTAAGATTAAATGAGAAAAAATTTAATAAAATATTAAAAATAATTTGCATTTAAAGGCTATTTCTATAATTAAATAAGATTTTTTTAAAAACAAAAATAGATAACAGGTTATAAATAATTTTTTTGTAAATTTTTAAAAGTTTAACGGAAATATATATGAATTTCAAAATAAAAAAAACCATGATTTTGTAAAATGTAATTATTTTGTAAAATGTCTTCGCGGGCCGCGTGTTTGATATGCCTGGCATAGAGTAATATGAACGTATTACATATCCAGATATAAATTATTTACACTATTTTAAGAATTTTTTTCACAAAATTCGTAACAATATAATTATTAAGCAAATATAGGACATAGTTTGAAAAATTAAGTTGCTCTATTATAAAAAATCGTGCAATTAAATTCAAGAAAAATGAGCCTGGAATTTAACATTTTTGATTAAAGTCTCAAAAGTTGGCATCTGATCGCTTTAAGGTAAGTTAAGAGTTAATATATATATATGGACAAAATAAACGCTTTCAAATTTAATTTTTATCACCAGGTTTACAGAATCGTCATTTGATGGATCTATTTTTAATTGTTTGTTTCCAAGTATTTTTAAATTAAACTAATAATTTTTTTTATAGAAAATACGGCAATGTAATGGGTGTCTGTAAAGACGGGTATACAAAAAAGTTCGTAAATCTGGTGTTGATATCAATCCTTCTTTTTATTTCAGAACTCATCACCATGGCTGTTATAGTACAACAAATCTCCTGCAAACCGTTCGTCCATGGCATGGCGAACGTGAATTTTGGGATCTTTCTCATGGCAATTTTATCATCACTCATTTATCTCGATGAACTTATAGTTCTTCTTCACCCCTCGCATCCATGCTCCTTGTGCAATTTTATGCGCAGCCTTTGTAATTGTTGTAGATGATTCTGAATGTAGATGTGCAACCTATGTAGTCGTGGGAAAACGTTGTGTTTATTGTTGACCATGTTCATATTTCAATACATGGGCCATATGCTTTTTATCTTAAAATAATTAAAAAAACGCTTTTAATGGATTGATTTTATTTATTGCCAAAATTTTAACATATACCGTTTTATTATAATTGTATCGAAGCTTATGGGACGAGTAGATATATTTCAATATATGGTTTACTTTCACACAAACGGCTGCAAAAGTTGTAAAATCTCTCTCACTTGTGGAATTGATATACATTTTTGTTTTTTCATGCTCTTAACAGTTTTCGCATGCACCTGTTAAATCAAAATGCCATACGAAGCAAAAATTGTAGAAAGAAAATATGCAGGGTTAAGAAATGTTTAAATGTCCAGATGATTTATGAAGATTTGAAGTTCACCTTAGAGTTTTAAGAGATTGCTCATTAAAAAAGTGTTGGAAAATATTGATAAAAGTAAACGATATTCTTATTTTAATATTTTAAGAATTCCTATTGTAATAAACATTATTTTATAAAAAAAATATTCAATTTTATAACCTTATTTTAAGCAAAACCGGCCAAAAAAAATCCAATTTACCTATAAAATAAAACACATTTAACAAATTAGTTTTGGTCAAAAATTTTTAAGAAGTACAAAAAATCAATTAATGTTTTTATTTTAATGTTGGATTTCGATCCACACTGCAGATAAAAACTGAATATTGCAATCTTGTACGTTTATCAACTTTTGTCTTTTATTTCGAACCAGCTGTTTCGAGGAAAAATTACCGGTAAAAATATTTATGTGTACTTTTTCCAACAGAAATAATAATGGCATTTACCTAAGAAAATTGTTCAAAATTTAAAAAAATAAATGCTATTTTTTAATTGGTAGAAAGGTGCAGCACATAGCTTAAAATTGTAATTATTACTCATGCAACAACACTTTTCCCTTTTCTTTCCCTTTTAGCTAAAAAAACAGGACAGTAACTTGTGGGAACCTTTTTTTCCATGTTGGTGGAACAAAAATCTGAAAATAGACGTTTTGTTTGTAGTAGAATTCCAGATTTTGGTCTACCCGATTTTTGTATATCTACACTGATGACGCATAATCAATCAGTGTAGAACATAGGTTCTCAACGTGGGCGATAACGCCTCCTTGTGGGCGTTTGAGGCTTTCAGGGGGGGGGCGTTGAGATGGCATGGAGAGGCTAGGACAGATTAACCAAAAAAGACTAAAAAAACTCGCTGATTATGTACTGACAAAAGTAAACTTTAATACTGTTTACCTCATGTTGTTTGTATGTATTTAAATCATTCCTGTATCACATGTACGAAAATTCACTTATTTCGGTAGTTCGAGAAGTGTATGAAAAACTTAAGGATTAAAAAACATTCAGACCAAAATAAAATTGAATGATATAGTGGATTTTAATTTCTGTAGTGCACGTGTTGTCTTTGTCTGTGAGCAGTAGGAAACATGTTTCGTCCACTGCATTTCATTATGTATATTATCCAAGAAACATAATTAAATATGTTAACCAGGAATTAACGTGATTCTTTAAAGGCTGAAACTGTCAATTTATATTTATTTTGAAAGCAACAGTTTATTATGAACTACTTCGTATCATCAGAACCCTTGCCCGCCTTTATAACAGTCAGCTAAAACTTTTATTCCACTCTTTAATGAGGAAGAAATTCAGTAGCGTTTCAATTCCAACAATATCCTACCTATGACTAAAATATATAATATTACACATTTTTAAATATATTTGTGGCAATAGATATTTCAGATTCGCAAGTAAAAAAAACTGGGACTTAAGGAAAAACTGAAATTAAAAAAAAATATATTCTTTTAATAATAGGATATTTTTTAAAACTTAACTCTTGTTTTCACCATGTCTTGTGTATACTCTTGCTTCTCTAGAGGGGGAGATTGCGGTATAGAAATATTCACAAGAAAAGGGGGCGATATCGAAATATTTATTAGAAAAGGGGGCGCCAGTTCAAAAAAGGTTGGGAACCTATGGTGTAGAACAATGAAATTTGCTAAGAGGAAAGCTCTGAACAATTTGAATCAATGTAAAAAAAATAGGACCAGAACCGGAAATTTATTCCATTCCATCAACACATTAGACACTGTTACACGCAGATGAAAATAACATACAAATTAACCGCTATTACCCCCCCTCCTCAATAAACATTCGTTACTCGTTTTCTCGTTGCACAATTAACCTCATTTCCATCAAGGTTCCCCACTTTGTGTTGGTGTGGTGTGGTAGTTAGGAGAGGGGGGTGCCAGCTCAGGTGTCGTCCGCGTCACTTGACTATGGTTCAAAATTACGCGGACCGTCGCCAAAAGCCCTCGTGTTGCTAAACAGTGCAACGTTAATATTCACTCACTCACTCACCCCACTTTGTGAAACCACTTACTTTAAATCTAATCCTAGCGTTGGTGTGGCTTAGAAATTTGAAGAATGGGGTGCAGCTCACAGGTGTACTCCTTCACTTTACCGTGGTGCAAAATTACGAGATCCAACCTCAGTATTCCTCGTATCGCTCTGTAATGCGACTTTGATTAACAAACAATTAATCAGTGCTACAAGGATTGAAACTATGACGTTCAAAGATGCGATTTATAACAATTTTATCGCGAGGAAATCAAGCGGCCAAAATCACAACTGTCTCGATTTGAAAATGTTTCATTCCATGACTCTTTCTACTAGCGTGATAGTGGCCGCGGTAGCCCAGTGGTCATGTGACCGTGGTAGCCGAGTGGTCTAGGCATCGGATCGTGACTAGCATGTCATGAGTTCGATTCCAATACCACTGAAGACCCACTGTGTAGGGGAGCGATGCATTTAAAATCTGTCGAGAGCTCAAACGTCCTCCCGTTGGTGTGGTGTGGTAGTTAGGAGAGGGGGGTGCAAGCTAAGGTGTCATCCACGTCACTTGACCATGGTTCAAAATTACGCGGACCGTCCCCAAAAGCCATCGTGTAGCTGAAAAGTGGGACGTTAATATTCACTCACTCACTCAGCCCAGTGGCCATTGTCATGGACTCTTACTCGGGGTTTCGAGTGCTGGTGACAGAAAATCCACCTTGTAGAGGGGCTGATGCACGTTAAACCTCTCGTGGTTCACATTCCTCACGTTTTCATGGTGTAGAAGTTGGGATAAAGGGTTCTGGCTCGGTTGTCATCCTCGCCATTTGACTGTTACTCAAAATTAAGAGGTCCATTACCAATAGCCCTAGTGTTTTTCTATACTGCGACGTCAGTAAACACTCACTCATGATTGCAGAATATATTACATTACGGGTTCCAAGACAATCATTGTCGATTTTTAAACAGCTTCTCGAAGTACAACCTCGAAGAGCGAATCGGATCATCCAAATAAATTGCTTAGCGTTTGTTAGTTCTCGCCATACTGAGAATAAGGAGAAGGTTTAACAAATAAAATAACAATTGCGTAATAGTTTTAAAACTCCTTACCTTCTTAAATGCATAACACGATCACATGTGTTACCTTCGAACTTACTGAACCTTCGCCTTACTTTTTTAGAAGAGTTTGTGGCCTCGATAAAGTCTGGTGGACATACTTACGAATTCATCGCCGGCGTTGTTGAGTTTAGGGTTCGAGTTCTACTGCCACTAAAGACCCGCTGTGTCGAGACAAAGACTTCTCATTGGTGCGTTGTAGAAGTTAGGAGAGGTGACAGCTATCGACGGCCAAAAGCACCATGTGGCTTTATACGACAACATTATAAACTCTCACTCACTTGAGCAGGTTTCACAATTCTACAATTTGGGAATTCTATTTATTACACAAAACGTAATAGTTTTTTAAAAACTTTACGATAAGCAGTTGATTGGCATTTGATTTTTTAAACAATTAATCCCTACGGGACTTATAATCTAACAATCATTCAGTCAGAATGGAATCTGTAATTCAACAATCATTCAATCACCACAGAACCTACAATATAACAATCAATCAATCACTACGGGGCCTACAATTCAATAATCATTAAATCAGTACGGAACCAAACAAAGCATACGTATATAACATTTTAAAACTGAAAGTTGAATTATCATTTTTATTTTATTGTCTGACGAATGATTTTTAAAGTTTTATCTTGATCGGTATGTCCACTGAACCTTCTGAAAACGATTGCTCAGACAAAACTCCTGTTTTAAGAAATGATTTTCTAATGGTATGTTCTCGATATTTGTTTCTGGCTTGCATTGGGTGTACGTGTAGTTTAATAAAATGGTATTCATGTTGGTAAAATCTGTTGCACCTGCATACCTGTTACAGCCTTATTGTCTTTTTTTGTTTGTTTTAGACATCTGTACAGACTACTGGAGAAGATTGGGCTATTGCAGGTCCTAGCAATGCATCCCCACGCTCGTCTCTGGAATCCGAGCCTGCTTTTTGTCCAGGTATTCAGTCATCTTATTGGTGTTTATGGTTATTTACATTCTGTACCAGCACAAGGCAAACTTTAAAGGTTCGAACCAACTGATATTTATTTAATCGAAGCAATAACTATTGACTTTTCGACCCTTACGAATTTTTTTATGCAAAAAATATTCTGGTAAGAATTTGCTTTTTTTTTACTTTTGCGTATTCTACTTTTCTGCTATAGTTTACTCGCATACGTTTTCACTTAAGTTGACAGTTAATTGTAAGATAAACTGAAAGCTAGAAGTACAATTCAAATTTAATTGCGACATAGTACAGAATCTTTTTCAAAACACTTTTGATTCATACTATGTTTTTTACAGACATTTGATAAGTACATATTCATTACTATGAATGTATTTATCATTGGCATTGACTCTACTAGAGTAGTTTTGGCATTGACTCTACTAGAGTAGTTTTGGCATTGACTCTACTAGAGTAGTTTTGGCATTGACTCTACTAGAGTAGTTTTGGCATTGACTCTCCTAGAGTAGTTTTGGCATTGACTCTACTAGAGTAGTTTTGGCATTGACTCTCCTAGAGTAGTTTTGGCATTGACTCTCCTAGAGTAGTTTTGGCATTGACTCTACCAGAGTAGTTTTGGCATTGACTCTACCAGAGTAGTTTTGGCATTGACTCTACCAGAGTAGTTTTGGCATTGACTCTACCAGAGTAGTTTTGGCATTGACTCTACCAGAGTAGTTTTGGCATTGACTCTACCAGAGTAGTTTTGGCATTGACTCTACCAGAGTAGTTTTGGCATTGACTCTACTAGAGTAGTTTTGGCATTGACTCTACTAGAGTAGTTTTGGCATTGACTCTACTAGAGTAGTTTTGGCATTGACTCTACTAGGGTGGTTTTGGCATTGACTCTACTAGGGTGGTTTTGGCATTGACTCTACTAGGGTGGTTTTGGCATTGACTCTACTAGGGTGGTTTTGGCATTGACTCTACTAGGGTGGTTTTGGCATTGACTCTACTAGAGTAGTTTTGGCATTGACTCTACTAGAGTTGTTTTGGCATTGACTCTACTAGTGTTGTTTTGGCATTGACTCTACTAGGGTGGTTTTGGCATTGACTCTACTAGGGTGGTTTTGGCATTGACTCTACTAGGGTGGTTTTGGCATTGACTCTACTAGGGTGGTTTTGGCATTGACTCTACTAGGGTGGTTTTGGCATTGACTCTACTAGGGTGGTTTTGGCATTGACTCTACTAGGGTGGTTTTGGCATTGACTCTACTAGGGTGGTTTTGGCATTGACTCTACTAGGGTGGTTTTGGCATTGACTCTACTAGGGTGGTTTTGGCATTGACTCTACTAGGGTGGTTTTGGCATTGACTGAAGTAGTGTAATCTCTTAGAGGCAAGAGAGCTTTAGGAGAATTGGGTGATGTTCTTCGGGAGTATATACTCCTGGTAGGGCCACCCAAAGCATGAAGACAACGCCATTATTCCCAGTTAACAATAACAAGCATAGAAGCAAAGTCAAATTTCTTCCCATGCGGTACCTCGGTTGAAATCGAAGCTGAATTTCACCCGTCATAAGACTACATTGACTGCTGCGTACCAGGCTGCGTAGTGGTCGCATCCAGAAATGTTTTAAGGCATGGACCAACTGGAACCGGGCCCAGAGCCTCGACCACAATGGGGCTTCGTCTCGATCTATACTCTGCATTACTAAGATCATGATTCGAATAATTTAAACGGCCAATCGAGCCGGTTTGAGAGATTGTAAGTCATGTAGATTTATTTGTTTCGGATTATTGCTTGTATGGCAACGCATGCTATTTACTGTCTACTTTTATGGATCATAAGTAGGGCCTACATTTGTCTAGAGGGTCTAGGGCCTACTTTTGCGTAGGTTCCCAGGGCCTTAAGGGGTCTCAGGGGTGTTAAAAATGTTTCGAGAGCACAAAATATGAACAATTTTCGACTAGAAATAATTCTTTAAGGTTAAAATGAAATAATTTGATTCTTTTACACATTTTTTATAAAGGAATAAAGTTTCAAAAAAGCATAAAATGTCTAAAATATAATCATAATTTTAAAAATAATAAGCACATAAATATAAGAAATGTTTTTGTAAGAAACAAATAGTAAGTTTTACGACGCGCATATTTTCTGAAATAATAATTCTAATTACTAGCAATAAGTTGATTTATAAAGTCAAATATATCCTTATTAGATGGTAGCGATTAGATAAAGAATAAAGAAAAGAATAAAAAAATAATATTTTTAAAAAAATAAAAAAAGTACATTTTTAAAAATTTTTCAAAAAATTACAAATATGTAATACTATAAATAGCTAGGATTTAAAGATTATGATATAGTTTATAATTCTGTAAAGTTTTATGCATCAAAGTATGATAGTTTTTGAAACGCAATGCGCGTACGTGAAAAAAAAAACACAAACTGAGAAAAAAGGCTTTAAAGTTTTAAATTGAATTTGAGAAAATAAATTTTAAAACTTACATGCTAAAATGCTCCAGGATCATAGGATATGCCTTCCTGTTGCTCAAACAGCTCAATTTCTGTACTCTTTTTTTATTTTTTTCTCTGCGAGCTTCAAACGATGACGTTGAGCTCCTCTTTCTTGACGTAAAGATTCGACGATTGTCACGTTCAGCCAGGGACACACAAACATTTTTGTTAATTTTTAAGCCAAATTTCTCTAAAATAGTAATAAGTATTTGATTTCCATCATTAAAAATGCTGGTTGCTAGATTTGCAGCAATCTCTGCAATCTGAAGGCTAGAATCAATCGTCTTCGGACAAAACTTCCAGATTAATGAATTTAAACTTTCATTAGGATTCTGTGTCTTACCTCCTAAGCATTTCTTCAGGAGTGCCAGATGAGATAAGTCTGCAAATACAGGCTTAATTACATCTCGAACAGCTTTCGCAACTGAGGGTTTGTGTTTATAATTTTGTAAATTATTATTAATTGTGGCATTATACTTACACTATGTATTTGGATTTGTAGGACAAAATCAGTGCATCGGTTCATCATCGGTGCTGCAAGAATGACCCCAAACAGCCCAAATGGCTTTCCGCATTTCCTTTACACTAGTAGAATTGAATCGAATAGCATTACCATAGTAATGCGCAAGCTTATCAATTAAACTATCAGTTAACCTACCTTTACCGCCTATAGTTTTACCATCAGATAATTTCTTCTTACCATATACTAATTTAAGCTTCCTAAGTCTTGTACCCATTCTCTTTTGCACATGGCCTACACATTCTATTTTCTGAATAAGATGGTCATCGCCGTATGGATTGTTTTCAGAAAGGGCATTGAATGTTTTTGTGTCGCCATCTCCTATGTAGTTCGAATATTTCATCCTCAACATCCCGTCAACCTCCATCTTACCAGCAGAGCCAGAATAATTTTTTCTACGTGAAATCTTATCCGCTCTTTGCCATTTATTGTACTTGATACCAAACTTTACCCCTTTATAACTGTCGCTTCATTTGCAAAATGAGGACAACACTTCCCTATCTAGAACCTTACCTGTTTCGGATCCATTATAGTACATACTCCAATCAACGATGAATGTCCTCTCGTCTTCCAGGTCCCATCACCACTTACCGTTAAAATGTTATCAGGTAACGAAGAATTTTCTTCGACAGCTGCCCTGTTCATGCTTTCTTCGGCGACTTCCTTCATAACAAGTGAAAGTTTATTATTAATAACATCATATGATTTTTGTTCAACAGGATTAGGAAGACTCATTACAGAACAAAAGGTTTTTAATGACTCTAAACCTTGACCTATGCATCCCATTGCTAAAAATAGATCTTCTGTTAATTTCTTGAGCATTATTTTTATTCCCAATGTTTTCACAGCTTGAAAAAGTACAAATACTCCCACATTTTTTACAATGTATTTCAAAATTCGAACATAAACCACGAGTGGATTTTTCATTAATTGTTAATGGTTTATGACATTTTAAACAGCATGATACTGACAAAATAAAGCTAAAGGTTTAAATAAAATCAAAAATACGATATTCTTTGAAGTTTTCACTTACCTTAACAAGATTTGACTTTAATGAAGTCTGAATTCCTGAAAGTTTTTTACTAGAAGCATTTTTCATTTCGGCACACTTCCTCGTATCTTTCATATTTGTAACATGTGAGTCACTTACCTTTAAATATTTATTTCCTCTAAATATGTTCTTGGGGCATTCATTGCCCAACGACCTTTTCAGAATAAAACAACAAATATCTTCGCTTTAGATAAGAGTTTTAAAAAAAACGTGTGCTAAGGTAAACACAACAGAATCAAAACACAGCAGAATGAATGTGTTGAGTTGCAGGCTTCCTTCTGATCAACTCAAGCGCTTAAAATATTTCATGAGGCTTATTAAAAACAGAAAAATGAAAGGTATGCATAAATTTAAAAATAAATGGGCGTGGCATGTGTCCATTTAAAAGTTGTTATGACTAAATTGCTGTTTGCAATTTTTTGAATAACTTTCGAAGTTTTTAGAGTATTGTCACGTGGTTAGTATCAAAATGTTCAGAAAAAAATGAAGAACAAGATATATTTTTTTCGAAAATTCGAAAAAAAAAATTGTTAACACCCCTCAGACCGTTAAGACCTCCCTGGTCAAGTCCCCCCCCCAAACCTGGACGTCCCTTCGCTAGGGTTTACAGTTTGCCACAAATATGAAACGTTTTCTTGACCATGATTCTGACATAGAGAATGCATTAAAATTTCAACACAATCTTAAGGTTTGTGTAGCAGGTTAACAAGAATTATATTAGCAACCAGAAAAAAGGCTGGTTATAAAAGATTTTATAACAACAAAAACCCAACAGAGGGTGTTAATAAGGAACGAAATTCTTCATTTGAATTAAAGCCATTGACACATTTACTGATAATATTTTTTGATATAGTTCGTAATTAAAGTTTGTTATCAAGTAGCGTTAAATAGTTGTTAGTTTTATTCCTAATTTAAATTCGAATTTTTATATATAGTACTTTTAAACTTAACTTTCGCTGTACACTAATTTTTAAAAAAAAATAGAAATCAATTGTTTTTGTTTTATAAAATTATAACATAGACTTCATTATTTTCTGCACGGTTTTTTGGAAAAATATTTAAAGTTTTTTCATCTTGCACAATTTTTTTAAAGTTGGGGGAACATAGCCCCAAATTTTTCATTCGTCTCACGCATTTCTTACGATTTTTTTTGCAGGGTTTTCTAAGGAACACATATTGTAAAAAAAAGTGTCGGATGTATTTTTGAATACAGTTGATATCTTGTACACACATAAATTGACTAACCTAAATTATGGACAAGTTCTACTGTAAAGCTTACTATGGGGGCGCTACAGTCATTAGTACCCTTTTCTTTTTCCGGTTAATGCAAAATCGCCATTGCTTTGAGCTAAAATATTAACAAAGTATTTTAAAAAAGATACTGAAATAAATACTATAAAATCCTGAATCTGAAATCTACAGATCATCTTCTATCCATATAGTGTAAAAAAAGTTTCAAAAATTTGCATTGAAAGTTTGATAAATTCGGTTGAATTTCGATGTTTTCTCATAGATTAACATTACACCGGAAGTAAGTGAGGGTTCCACTCAATATTGTTGTTTACAAAGTAGAACTTGTCCATACTTTAGTTGATGCTTATCAAAATCATTTTTATTAACCAGATATCAAATATAAATTTGTAACTTTTTCTATTATTGTAAGAAAGTATTTTCATTTGGGGGCTCGTGGCCAAATCTTTGGTGTGAAAAGGGGTCCATGGTCAAAGCAAGTTTGGAAACCACTGATAGAAAGCAATGAATATAGTTTTCAGTATTTGATTGAGGCGAGTCATTTTCATAACTATTCTTTTTTCTTTAGTTCATTCGCCTTATGCATGGTCAGCTTCATCCACCAGAGGGGAAAGTAGCACGACGTCATTCAATTCAGCCGAAACCGCATTAGTCACAGATTCCAAAAGTAGTTCTGATGAATCTAACAGACGGGTAGCTATCGTAGATGACCCCCAAAATCTCCCACCTACAAATGAATTGAGTGCCCCTCCTGCCTATGAAGATGTATTCAATGGATTCGGGCCACAAATGAGCCCGACTGAAGAATGCGCAGAAGCATACTGCGAGTTTGCAAAGATAATTAGAAATTCCTTATGTGAGTATCAATCGATCACTAACTTGCCTTAAAAAGTGCCAATACATTGGTATTCCATTATTCTTTATTGTAAGCTTTGCACTATTCTTTATTACTAAAATTCTCCAGTTGGAGGACGTCCGGTTCCGCATTTCCCCCAGATGACTAGCAATTACCGCAATGCAATCTTGCCAACTTTCAAGATAATTCGCCAAGTTCGCAACCCCTATTTCGTATGTGTCATAGGTGCTGAATTGGCAACCATGTGCTTCGTTTCACATTCCTTCACTTGCCACTATTTTAAGCCTAGTTGATCGAATCGGATACTAAAAGCGAATCTGGAATATATTAAATTCTTAAATCAATATTATATAATTGTTATATATAATATAAAATTAATAATAAACCAAAATTAAATAATAAAATTAGTTATTTTTCATTAATTATTTATCTAATTTCCAATAAATTATTGCGCAATGTTGGATTGAATATCGTAACGCATTAGGAAATGGCTCGTTCCCTAGACAGGTTAGATTTGCTACGATTTTAACTGTGTATTACTTGGGTATTGAAAGATTTTAACTGCGTTCAAAATCTCTTCCAGATTACAATATTTTCTTTGACGTTCTTCTACTGACAGTATCAATTTCAGCTCTGTTCTTGGGTAAGTTTTTATTGCTATAACTCCTGATTTCTCATTGTCGCTGTTGGTATCTATTTTTATGTGAAGCGTAATTAATTTTTTATAAGACTTATCACCGAAATTCGAAAATATTTGACCATTTACTATAAACGTTACTATGGGGCTTCGAAAACAAAATTTTCCATAAAGAATGTTTTAATTGGGGAAGCATTTTTATGTGCCTTAATATATATTACTCTTTTCTTATTAGACCTACGCTCACAAAACGATGAAAATACTTTTGATGTCCTTGAGCGCCGTATTAAAAGAGCCATTTTTGGAGGAACTCAAATGGATGGCATCTGCACAGACACTCAAATTTATAATTCTATCGTGCCTTTTGAGAACTAGACGTTGTCAAATGTATAAAAAATCCAAAGCATTAAATAGGCTGATCACGTTATTAGAATGAACAAAGAATGTTCAACACTGGAAATCTTTATTGGTCATGTCCACTGGAACAAGAGTTAGAAGTTGACCCAACCTCGGGTAGGTCGACTGCCTAAAAAGGGATTCCACCCCTTATTGGGAAAACCATGGTCAAAACGGGGGTCCTGGAGGAATATTCTTGAGAAGGCCAAAACCCACCCGGATCTATCGCGCTATTAAAGAAGATATTACTTAACAGGCAAAAGTTTTTAATTAATGTATATTGAACCAGGTTGAATAGTCGAATCGGCTACTTATCCCGCCAAGTGTTTTCTAGCCAAATCGATAAAAGCGCCAAATCTGGTAACCCTTTTGATTTTTGTATCAGCGAGGAGGAATCAGATCATGTGCTACTCCAAAACACAACACTCAAAAACGCGCCAAATTAGCGATTTTTCATGATTTGGCGGACCAGTGGCCGATTAGACTATTTCACCTTGAACCAGACTATGTATATCGCTTATTTTTTTTAATTACAGCTTTAGAACTATACCTTTTGTGAGAGAAGAAAGCTGTAACATTCAAATAACAAGTGTTCCAATTCCAAATCGCCATTTTCGACTTACTGCCGTTTCGTTTTTTTTTTCTTAATAGAAATGAATTAGTATATCAGAGTGAAGTAGTTCGGCCTTCAAAACATTCTAGTTAAAAAAACGCTTAGATGTAATTAAATTATCAGTAAACAATATATAAATATCTGTTCACAACTGCGGTATCCATTATTTCTTAAAGGGATTTGAGTTCTCTCAAATGTATTTTAGCTCTACTCTATTGATTGTATGACATTAAGATGATTTAAATATCTAGATGTTATGATAATTGTGATACCCTTTTTATAGTAGATCTCTCTATATAACACGGTAGATACATTCCATATGGCGGGCGCTCAGTCCTAGGCGAGTCCACACCCTCGGCGGGAATTATTTTTGATTGGCGATAATTGCGGTATCCTGGTAACCTTACTTTGATACACTGGATATGGTAAACCTAACTATTTCTGGAATTTTCGTAATTTGTCGGCGGCCATTTCGAATTTCGTCATTTTGTTGTTGGGCATCAGGCTGAAAGTATGGCTGCGTGTGGGAGTGAATATACCTTGGAATTTTTTACTTTGTTGAATGCAAAAGGTTGCTTTGTTGGTGCTGACACAAATTCTATTGAGGGTACAGGATCGGCAATTAAACGTTCTCTTTGAAACCGTACCAGCCACGCCGAAGGCATGTTCGACCATTACCTCGCAGAGAATATAGTATAGGGTGGCGTTCCCAAGATCATTTGCTTAGCGATGAGGCCTTCAAGGCCTTAAAATCTGTTACGCTGTACACTCCATTCGGAAAAGATCAGCAGTAAGTGCTTTTTTTATATTTTTATCTTAAATGTGTTTAATTTCTGTATTGTTTACATATATTCACTACGCATCCATCTTGTCCCGCTATAATCAATTGCTGCCATTGTTGTTTTCGCTTAGCGCCATCTCGTTCTGGTTTGGCGCTTTTTTCGATTTGTCGCCAAGGGTGTGGGCTCTTCTAGGATTTTACCAGTGGCACCATCTAGTGTTGGCTCTCGCTACCAAATGGTGACATTTTAATTTCATTAAATTCAAAACCTCGTCGGATGCTAAAAATTGCCGAGGGTACCAGAACCAAACTCATACTCAAGGAACCTTTTTACAAGCCACATAATCACGACATGCGTGCCTACGATTTTCGCATCCGGAAAATCCATCGATTTCAAATTCTCCACATTACGCTTACGAGGTTGGCGCGCTACTTCGCAGCCACCGAGCCGATGGAGCTAAAACGTTAATTTTCAACATTTGTCTCATTCTTTCACCGCGTTATACGTTCATGTTCACAATTTTTCCACCGTATTATACGAATCCGTCTTGTATGAACCCGTGTCATGGGGGGGGGGGTCTGTTGTACTAGCAAGTGAACAGTGGGAATATTCTTATAACGGATGTCATGGTAAAACTATAGGTTGAAAAAACAAAACTTATATTAATCGAAATATGGCAAGACAGGTTTATCATTTGAAAGAGTATTCTAAAATGGTAATTGGCGCAGGTGCAAGTATTTGCTTAGACGTATAAGACAATGGTTTTTTTTTCTGAGAATTTTTTCTTTTTCTTAGTTTCTACTACAGTATATTTTTTAACGAATTAAAACGAATTGGGCTTCATCTGAATGAGTTATTACGATAATTATCTGTTATAAAAGTTCTATCGCTTCTGACTAAAAAGTTGGAAACGTGTTTTCAACATTTACTATAAAATTAAAATGTCAGCCAATATAGAATACTTAATTTAAATAATTCGTTAAGAAACTATTGTTGTGCGCGTGTGTAATGAATTTAATATTCCACCAAAGAACTAATTTCCTGTTAGGGAACTAATGACTTCCCAACGGTCTCGTAAATTTGCATGAGAAAGTAACCAAAACAGGACAATACCAACGCTTAGGTTCTGGGGCAAGTTAACCTTTGACTTTTACGGGCACAGTTCCCACGCTAATATCACGCTTCGAAGTCCACCACACGAGGAGTGGCCCGGTTACATCCAAACAGAAATGATTCTGCTTCATGTGTATCTTGTGGAGGCGTGACATATTCCACCTTTAATGAGAAGGAAAGAGGAAACCCCCACAGATACTCTCCATGACGCACCAATACTCTCTCTCTTGGTCGCTCTCAAACATACTATCAGACCTTTCGCCCCAGAATAACAAACATCGTGTCGTCCTAACTCAGCCTTCACATCATTAATTCAGCCTTATCTCTTTAAGCAAACCCATATTTTGTGTTCTTCTTATTCATGTAATTTTATTCATTAGTATTTTTTCCCTTTTATCTTACTATTGTGACACTATTCAGAGGCACCTGTAACTCGATCCAAAAGCCGTGATTGTACCAAAGTTGGTATGGAGACTAATGATGACATGGGGAGTAAAATCCCGTAAAAAAATTGTGGTTTTCTAAAAATCGCTAGTTAGGGGATATTCATGGAGCTGTTACAGCTTACCAAACCGTGAATTAGAAAAAACAAGGATACAAAAGCTAAATCCAAGTTTATGCTTTTTTTAGGAGGGGGATTAGAACCCGTGACCTTTGGATTCGTAAGCACGTAACATACCACTAGACAAAAGTGATTACTTTTGTATAGTGGCCATATTACTGGGCTTCAGATCCAAGCGTCTCGGGTTCTAATTCCCGACATTGATGACCTTGGCTGAAAAGAAAATGGTAAACCTTCCGATGGCCGTGGCGCCATCTACCCGCAAGCAAAGTCGTCAGAGACCCACTCGACGCAGCAAAAACAACTCACAAGCTCACCATAACACCTTATATCTGGTTCACTTTCCTATCTACCGACTCACTGGTAGGGGAGTATTGTGGCGGTATCTAAATAAGCCAGTAACACAGCCTACGGACAGTAAGGATCTCTTTTTCCTAGTGGTCATGTTACTGGGGTTCAGATCCGAGCGTCTCGGGTTCTAATCCCCGACACTTTCATATGTGACCAACGCGGAAGTAAATTCCTTATTTGTTAGAAAAACTTACTGGCGCCATCTGTTGGACAAATTTATCAGAAATAACGCTGAATAAATTTAAAAAATAGAATTTAAGGAATTAATATTTGAAAAAACTGTATTAACATCAAGTATCATTCACTACAAGTTTTAAATGTATTTTTGAACTTCAGTGAATGAACAAAAATTATTTTTTTAAGAATTGAAAATTTGAACACGATATATATATAGGAAGAAAGTGAACTAATAGTAGGAATTGAAAAATATGACCCCGAGGAATAGTATTCTCAGCTGAAGTGAGCCAGTATAAGAGTGAGTATGTGACTCGCATTATCAGAACGTGCATTATTGGTAAACCTGTACAGAAGCTACGCTACAGGCTTTATTGCTTAATGCTTTGAAAAAAAAACGATTAAGAGAAGAATGATTTTGAAGAAATAGTCACTGACAATTCGCCAAGGCAGAGGACGTAAACCTGTGTCAGAGGTTATAATAGATGCATTTGTAATTGCTGATGGACCCCAAAAAACTATTATTGGTACACGTATTGTGCAGACATTGTGGAATATTCCTCGGGATGCATTGCATAACACCGTATCCCAAGGAATACTCCACACTGTAGAAAATGCTGTGCAGAGAAGGCACGGTGTAGTTTTTGAAGACAGCAGTATGTTGAATATTGGCGAATTTCTTCCCGGGAAAAGTGAATGTAGTGAAAAAAACAATGCTTCATTGTTCTTTTGTGTAGCACTTTTCACGTTCTACAGTACCATAAAATCTCTTATCGGTGGTTTTTGAAACTTTTTTTAGTCTCCATGGAATCCCACTTCCCGTGTTCTCATTCGTTTTCATGCCAAGTTTGGTGTCATTTCTTTTGTTAGTTCGAGTTACAGGCGTCTCTGAATTGTGTTAATATCCTGTATATATATATTGTCTGCTTAAAAGGTTTAGAGGTGGGGTCCATTTTTGCATAATGGCTTTGGCCCTCAAGAAGTCTTAAGACATAACTGATTGATGCACATTAAATCTATCAGCCCATGGTTATTCCAATAAACGGAAGTATTAGAAGAGAACATGTGCTGGGGGGGGGTATTGGCAAAAAGTCAGGGTTGCAAGAGGTCCGTGACCAATTATCTTGTACTCTTCTGAGGTGACATCGTATCATAAGCCTCATAATTTACTAGCCATTATCAACAATTCGCTGAGTAATCTTATTGTGGCATTTAATCAAAATGCAAAAATCTTGGTCTATTTTAAGACAGAACTTGTAACCTATCATGCATCTTTCTTTTAGGAATGCTCTTCATAAACGAATGCACTCGTCATTTTGAGTTGATTTTCATGGTGCTACTGATGGGCGTAAATGGTCTCCTGTGCTCTCTATCCCGAATGGCACCACTCGTATTCTCAAAACTTGGAATGGTTGGTTCAAAATGGATCTTCAAAACCTGTGCAGTGATTTTCCTGACTTTGTTCGCATTAATAGGATTTGTAGGTGAGTACTAATGCCAACAGTACAGTTATGCTGAATTCCATTTAGTTTTACTCGATAAAACTCGTATGTCCACGCTATTGTTTCTTCCGTCAAATGTGGATGTTCAAATGGAAAGGGTATGAAACGTCGTAACAACGCAACTGGTTAACATGTTTACCTGTGCCGTTATGGGGGAATGTTGCGAGACATTTAGGGATCCGAGTGGAATCTCCGGCGTGGATTCCCCTCAAATGTGGTACAAGGGGTGTTCAAATGAAAGGGTATGAAACGTCGTAACAACGCAACTAGTTAACATGTTTGCCTGTGCCGCTATGGGGGAATGTTGCGAGACATTTAGGGATCCGAGTGGACTCTGCGGTGTGGATTAGGTGCATGCGTGGGGGATAGCATATGCAAGACAGAGCAGAGGCTGTTATAAAGAGAGCCGTCCAATTGACGTGGCAGCGCATGTGAGGACATGATGGAATTCCCATTGAAAAAATTCGAAAATTGAGGAACTGCGAAACGTTATCCAGGTTCTGACAGCGGATGGTGCTAAACTTGACCGCTATTCATTTCCGGATAGTGACCGTATATGGAGATGAGTGTCTCCAGGGTCACACATTCGGAATTGATCAAGTGGGAGCAGCTTGGCCATCCACCCTACAGCTCGAACATGCTTCCTTGAGAAACGCTTCAACTCAGACGACGAACTCAAAGACGCTCGTCACGGCCACTGGAATTCCGGGGAACAAGGAATCCTTCGTTTCGTTCATCAATGGGATCGTTGTGCTCAGGCCTATAACGAGTACTTTGAATAAAGTCTTCATTTATACCCACAGAGTCGTTTCGTACCTTTTTATTTGACCACCCCTTATACAGTGTTGGAGGTCCGTGTGCGTTATAAAATCTCAAAGTAAATTTATAAAGTTTTTTTAAGTATTTTAAGGGGGAAATCACTGAATCTTTCATTATTCTTAATGTACTTCTAAGTTTCTGCTCTTAACGCAGTTGCATGTGAGGTACTTAGGTAGCTTACTGTCGATAAATTCCGTCAAATCAGAAACGTCACCAAGTGTCGCGATATGCAATCAAAAGTGTTCAAACTACTCCTGCGCATGTAATGTTACTTATCCCACCCGATTAACAATAATATTAAGATCAAGGCTCACGAAATTCATCATGGCAAGGAGTACTATAGACTATATAGATCTCGCCTGTCTATTGGCCACAGCTTTGAGTACCGTGCAAGTGATGGTGCGATTTTGAACCACTTTCCCCCAGTTTTGAGGAGAATTGAAGCATCAATTTTTCCTGCAAAATTTTGAAACTGTACGATAAATGGTGTGGATTTGTATAAGTCCCAAACAAATGCCCAAATTTTGTATACAAGATATAAATTTTATCAAACTAAATATTTTATGTGAATAACCTAAAATTATATACACGTTTGTGATAAATAAATTTATCTCAAGTTATTCAAAATAATTTGAGACAAAAGTACACGAATTTTCATCGTTTGGAAGCTTTCACCGCGTTACCCGACATGTGAATTAAAAAAAAAAAAATTTAATGTTCTAAACCATAGGTTCCCAACCTTTTTTGAACTGACACCTCCTTTTCTAGAGAACATTTCGATACCCCCTCCCCTTCTACACTAGAGATATAAGAGTGTACGTAATACATGTTGAAAACAAGAGTTAAGTTTTTAAAAATGTCCTATTACTAAAAGAATGTTTTTAATTACATTTTTTTCTAAAGCCCCAATTTTTTTACTTCTGAAATATCTATTGCCATAAATTTATTAAATATGTAATATTATATATTTTAGTCATAGGTAGGATATATTGTTGGAATTGAAACGCTACTGAATTTCTTCCTCATTTAAAAGAGTGGAATAAAAGTTTTAGCTGACTGTTATAAAGATGGGCAAGGGTTCTGATGATACGAAGTAATTCATAATAAACTATTGCTTTCAAAATAAAGATAAATTGACAGTTTCAGCTTTCAAAGAATCACGTTAATTCCTGGTTAACATATTTAATTATGTTTCTTGTTAAATATACGTAAGGAAATGAAGTGGACGAAACATGTTTTCTACTGCTCACAGACAAAGACAACACGTGCACTACAGAAATTAAAATGCACTATATCATTAAACCTAATGTAGGTCTGAATTATAATGTCGTCTTTTAAGTTTTTCATCCACTTCCCGAACTACCAAAATATGTGAATTTTCATACATTTGCTATAAAAATGATTTAAATACAATCAACATGAGGTAAACAGTATTAAAGTTTACTTTTGTTACTACATAATCAGCGAGTTATTTAGTCTCTTTTTGGTTAATCTGCTCAAGCCCCTCCGTGCCATCTCAACGCCCCCTAATTTTCATTGGGTATTTTACTGCCCCTCTGAAATCCTCAAACGCCCACAAGGGGGAGTTATAGCCCACGTTGAGAACCTATGTTCTAAATGACGAAACAAATGCAAGAATGAAGAAACAAATGCACAAAATTTTTGTTAGTCAATTTTTTAAAAATATTAGTTACATTTTGTCCTAGTGAACATAATGTGTACAGGGGTAAAACGTTGCATAACCCCCTTAATCAAAAAAAATCATACTTCCCTATAATATTTCCACAAATATTTTAAAGTTCAATTCTTACATACAGAAATTAATGCTTAACGGCACTGTAATTTATAAATGTTAAGTTAAACACCACGTTATGTTTAATTTTAAGAAACGGAATAACTCACTAAACCATTAGCGTACACCCAGGGCGTAGATACGCCGTATCACTGATACGAGGCCTCCAAGGTACTGGGGCCCCAACATTGGTAAGTAAAAAATTGTTAAAGATTAAGGGACCTCGCATACACACAAAAAGCCCTAGGGAATTTTTGATACAAGGCCCCTTCAGGACTAGTTACGCAAGTGGCGTACAGACTTGCGATGGGAGGGGCTTTATTTTAAACAAGTAAAAAAATGCCGAGGTGTCCTTTTCTTATTGCCAAAACTTAAAAATCCGTTGGTCTATGGGAAGAAGGGTGTACTCCACTGCATTAAACTGTAATGCACATTTGAAAGGATAGAGGAACAATTTGTTTTATTTAAATAGTTTACAAGGGTTCTCTATGAATGAAACCTTGTTTACACGGCACATATTAATGCTATAGTCCAGTTCCTGCCCCACTCATATCAACATGGTACTATCAACATTATTTACAGCACTTTTTATCCTTTCAATTCAACTTGGTCTAGTGGGCGTAACGGAGAATAATAGACCACCCTGCATAGTCAGGTTTTGGATTCATGCCAGATCTTACAAAGGATACGTAGGGGAGACCGGGGCAAGATGACGACGTTAACAGTTTTTTGTTGTTTATTAATTTATTTTTAAGGCTAGTGAAATCAATTTTACATGAACTGTTAGAGTAGTCCTTTGTAGTATTAAAATATATTACCATTTAATTTTTCCAATAAAATAAGTAAAGGATAATTTTATTTTTTCATAACCTTAACAAATCGTCATCTTGCCCCAGTACTGGGGCAAGATGACTTTTGCCTTGGGGCAAGATGGCGACACTGAAAAAGGTTGAGCATGTTTTATCTTTTGAATGTGTTACATGGTTTAACAAATAACAGCGTTTTTACATCTTACAAAGTATCAAACTGAGCGTAATGCATTGTAACGTAATGTTGAAGTGTTTAGTTTTGTACCTAACAATAGTCGCAAATAAAAATGACATTTTTATAATTGGAACATTCCTTATACCAACACTCTTGGCATTTACAGCACTGGATCTATTCTTCTGTTGAAGGGTTCCTCTTCACAAGCAGGACATCTCATAACACCGTCCTTTAAAATTGATACAACTGGAATGTTTGACCTAGATTTTATAGATTTAGGCATACAGGAACAGTTTGAGTTTTTTTACTCCCTTTTTAGCTTCGCGAGCTTTTTTCTGTTTTTTTTTTTTATAAAAATTTCCTGTTCTTCCTTCTGCTTTTCCCTTTGTTCTAACATTTCTTTGGTGGGTGTGCTTGTAAGAATACTAGAGCTCAATTTTTTGCTTTTTTTTCCCTCACATTATGTTGTTTTAGGCAATGGTTTGAAATAAAAAAAAACACTTACAGGCTTCTTTGGTGCATCGGAATCAGCATTTGCCAAAGTTCTGGTTTTTCTGAGGAGGGGGGGGGGGTTATATGTTGATTTCTATTCCCGGGGTCTGAGGACTAACACTATTATATTCTCAGTTTCATCGCCAACAGCAGCATGGTTAGTAGTTTTTACCGCAGCATAGTCATGTTCGCTAAACACAAGAGGATTATGAGGCTCGATCCCATATTCTTTAAACCCTTTCAACGGCAGGTCCAACTGTAGCTGATTTGAAGGAAGTGATGCTCAAAACCTCACCAATATTTTTGTCTGATAGTTTGTTCTGGATGAGTGACCATAAAGATGTCACATGCTTGGCTATAGTGTATTTTTCACTGGTCGAAAAATGCCACAAGGAGCTGGAGACGATGTGATGTGTGAGACTGCAACCCAACAATGATGTTTTTCACTCAGCAATATAAGATAGCCTGCCAAGGTATACGAGTTTTGTGATCGTCAAAAATCAACAGATTAGGAGGTTTTTTGGTTGGTTTCACATGAAGATAAAAGTGCTTCATAAAAGAGAAAAAGGTGCCCTCATTGTTCCAGCCCTTATCACTACAGTTGCCTACAGTTCCTGGTGGGGCTCTTTCTACAAGTTCAGGAAGCATTCGTTTTCTCGCAAAAAATCGGAAAAGGTGGCAGATAAAAGCCAGAAGCTCTAAAGCAACAAATTATTGTTACATTCCTTCCTCTTTGGGGGCGGCTTAGCGGATGGCAATAATGTCTTCCGCTGGTCACCCCCCTTTCGAATGAAACCTTTCCCGATCCGATGCACCTCTTAGCCCAAAAGAGATGGAAGCGCAAGGTCACTCGGACATACACACAAACAAGTGTTCACAGGATTTAATAGAATGGACGACAATAGTAAGTTTAATAAATTCCGAAACACGGGGCAAGATGACGACCTCGTCATCTTGCCCCGTGTTTCAGGTCGTCATCTTGCCCCAGACTGTGTGTTTAAAAATATTCGCTCTCATTACCCTGAAGGAAGGCAATTAATTGACATTTATTCATGGTAGGCAATATGTAGTATTTAAACCAATTTACTCGTAATATTAAAGAGAAACTTTATTCTTACTGTATCTGTAGCAGAGCTTATTTACACATGCATAAAGTTATCGTGGCATAAAAAACAATCAAAGCTTCACAACTAACACAAAAAGGGCGATTTCAGCGTGTCTATACTATAGTTTAACGAAAGGCCAAAAGGAGAGCCAGTAGTGTTCATTTGATGCTGCTACCTAGTGGAATACGGAAAAATATTAAGACATTAGTCATCTTGCCCCGGTCTCCCCTACTTGGCGTCAGTCAGGTTTTGGGCTACCTGGAATCCTACCCTGTCCCCGCAAAAGGGGGTGTGCATTGCACCACTGTTCAAGTTTTTTGTAGACCCTTTGCGAGTGATGAAGCAAAAGTGTATGAAAACGCGCTGTCAACGTTGATAGTACCATATAAGAGTAGCGTAGCTGGAACTGTACTATTGCATTGATGTATGCCGTGGGCGAGTGAGGGGGTGGGTGACTGCGTGCGTACCTGCCTGCCTTCAGATTAGATTTGTGGCTTTCATATCTTAATATCCTATTAATAAATACGGTTTCCCGACCTACTGTAATTATCAAGGTATTAGTCTTTTGAAAAGGAAAATCTTCGTTGAACACATTGTCAACAATAGGAAGAACGATTCTTGATTTCATGAATGACAGAAAAATTTGTCCATGGGTTACGTTCAATTGCCAAAGTCTCAGAAAACACGTGTCGAACTTGAGCGAATCCGTAATTGATTCAAGCAATATTTGTTTCTATCAGAAACCTGGTCCAATGGCGATGAAATGTTGACATCCGAATTGAATTGTAGTGCGAAATTTAAGCGTAAAAATGTTAGATCAGCAGGAGTGGCAATTTATCAGAAAACGAATGATGCCTCGAATATAGTAACTTCGAGCATGGATATTTTATTACGATATATTTGTGAAATCGATATTGATCAATCATCATTCGTGATATATGTGGTGCTTTCTCACTGTGTTTTGGACGATGGAACAAACATCATAATGGTAGTTGCTTACATTTCGCTCTATAACACAGTTAATAATA
>BMAO01036846.1:0-30535 GCA_019973975.1 Trichonephila clavata
ATCAATAAAATTATTAATGTCACAACTAAAAAGGGGATTGATAAATACGTATTAATCAAAAGGTTTTAGAATTATTCCTTCATGAATACAGTTAAAATGTATTTCGTAATACAGAAAAAATATTTCTCAACATTTTCTGAGCTAAGATATATTCCGTTTTCTGAACATTATTTGTATAAGTTTAAAACAATAGCGAGTGTAAACAATTTTTTATCATTTATAATGGTTCTTTTTACTGATTATACATGCAAATATTTATTTTATCGAGATTATATATATATTCTTTAGTTTTATTTCTTCCTTCTTTTTGATTTTCAAAAGCATTTATTTTCCCAAAAACACAAGACAAAAATGTCAATATCAATATCAAATCATTGTAATTAATTTATTTCTGAATTTAGTTCTCAACTGTGTTTCGCAACTAGGTCACGAACTACACTCACTGTAATTTAGTTTCCAAACTACTGAAAATTATTTGTTTGTTTTTTTATTTAATTCACGAAAAAAGGCTTAGAAATATACTCACATAAAATTTATTTAGTACTTCAGATCACATAACTTTATTATTTTAACCTTTGCAACTTTTGACAGATAACAGAAATTTCATTGTTTCATTGATAACCATATTTTTATGCAATTCGTTATTTTATCGCAAAAAAAAACGATATTCAAATACAGATGTCAAAAAATAATTAAACCATTCATTGTCTTTCAAATAAAAACATTCATGATTGAACCTAAGGTCAATGTTATTACCTGAGAGTTGATCACGAAGTAAGAAAGACTAGATCATTATCCCTCCAGATCAAATTTAATATTCGAAACTTGAAATATGCATGAATGATCTAATTTACGTGTATTCATTTTTAGTTTAAAATTGCTTTAAAATCTGACTTCCTTTAATAGCTAAATAAATTAAAATTATTAGACAATTATTATGAAATTAAACAAATTCGCAAAACAGGTTATAGAAAATATATTTAGATTGCATGTGTTTTTAGATTCAGGTTTCAATAAAAATAAATTAAAAGTAATGTATTTCTGGCAATTAGCTTTTTATTTAAGAATGCTTCCTTTTTTCTTTTTATCATTATTATTTTATTTATTTAAGTGCTTCAAAATAAATTAAGAACTTTTTTTCTTTTTGGAGTTTACTCTAAAAATCGATGTTTTCTGTAAGTTTATGCATCGAGCCTAAAGCAACAAAGAAATTATGTTGTAAGAATATTATAAATAAGTTTGCAATAAATTACTTTTAAAATAATATAGCATGGAATTTAATTAATTGTTGGTATTATGGTTTTATTTAGACTAAGTTAGTATCCCTTTTAGCAGGTAAATGTAAAATACAATCTTCTTCCTTTTGCTTTTTTATTTCAGAAAGATTTAAATAAAAAGAATATTAATAATCTTAAAGCGCGCTAATAAATTGGACAATGCAATTTAATATCAAAATATCAACCTTTAAAATTATATTTTGTTTCTTGTATATAGCTTTTTATTACTATTGTTATTAAAAGACCACAGATGATTTAGCTTTACATTGCACTTTCTAGAATCTTCCTCAACCATATATGAATAAGAAAACAAACAAAAATACTACATCTTAGTTTAAGACATCCGACTACCCTAAAATCATGATTTTTTTCAAAAATTAACAAAAACATTTCATAATTTTATTTTGTAGGCCGTCTTACTAGCTTTATAAAAATTCCAAGTTTTTATTTTTCATTCACTAGAACACAAGTGATTTAGTAAAAGCAGATGCCATAACTTTGCACAAGATATGTCAGACTTTAAAATGCGTTTTATTCGAAATGTGTTTTTTTTTCGAAAAGCTCAAACGGGGACAGTAATTGCTCAAAACGTTTTCAAAATAGTTTGCTGAAATTTGTTCTGTATGTTCTGTATAACACTAGAAGCGTTTTAACTTTCAGATTTATCAATCACTGTTTTATTACAAAATTTACAGTCCCTTATGGGAATATAATCAAGCAAGTGATTTCAAGTAATTTCATATAAATAAGATAATGTGCTCTCGTTTTTGTAACAAAATTAAAATTTCTCTTATCTTGAAGGTCATTTCAAAAAGGAATAGCAAAGTAATATATCAAAATTGAAAAATTGAGTATTTGTTCATAAACTTTTTGTAAAGAGTGGGCTTCATTTATGTAATGTTTTGTAAATTCTTACCAATTTTTCCCATTTTAGTAGTAATAATTTCTTTTTCTCTTCTTAATTTAGGCCTTTTTCCATAAAATGAGCTAAATAAATCTAAAAACCACCCAAAAAAACTCCATATCACCATTTTTCTATTAAAAAAAAGTTGTAGCAAGCTGTCGGATACCTTAAAATTGGACAACAATTTTAAAATGTCATTTTAAATATACACACAAAAAAGTATTAAAAAGATGAGAATCAACTTAGATTCTAAATATAGTTATTTAAGAAATTAAATCAAATTCATTTTTTATGCAAATTTTTCCTGTAAACATGTATTGGAAATCATATTTCATGCAATATCAATTATGCATAGCGACTAGCTTTATTTATTTTCACTGTTCATTCGACCTGTGGGTCAATAGGAATCCATACGCTGTCACCGGTATATATCTGCATTGAAACCATAATTAGAAGCGTCCGTCTCATCTCCGCGGTTAATTCCGAAGTGGAGCGAAACTAGTAAAGAATACAAACACCTCAATAGCATAATGATTTAAAATTAATGGTTATTTTGAGGTTACTCGACCCATATTCTTATGCAGCGATCATTACTAATAAAAGTTAATAGCTTCCTTTAGACGCTTGACTACGTAGAGGAACATGACTAAATAACGAAAGTCCATTTCTAGAGAATTTCATAAATTAGCGTGTAATTTGTGGGAGCAGGATCCAGGATTCAGCAAACCGTCATCTTTCCTAACTCGTTTCTGTTCTCTTTTTATTGCAAGCAACTAATACAAAATTTAAGCTTTTCTAAGAAAAACTAACATAGATACATTTTGAAATAGAAGGGATTTTTGTTTTCATGACCTCGCTTCACACTCCAACACCATTCAACCAATCACTATGAAAATTGGCACGTATATGCATTTTTTTTTTTGTGTGTAGAGGGTTTTTTGTGCTATCCTCTTTGTTGCAGCTACCCACCTGGTGGCGCTATTACATATAAACTTCTGCACCATTCAATCAATCACCAAGTTGCCAACATGATCGCCAAAAATGATGCTAGCTTGGCTCTATCCCAAACATTTCACTATGTTTCCTTTGAATCACCATTACAATGTAAGGAACGTTGTTGCTTTCGAATTTTACAATTTAAACATAAAATAAATGAAACAGAAAGTATTATTAACGTATTACACATCCAGATTTAAATTATTTACCTTATTTTAAGCGTTCGTTACACAAAATTTGTAACAATGTGTTACTTTCGCGGAGGAGAGATCAGATTAGGAAAGAGTTTTCAAAAAATCGACCTAAAATTAAGTTACGGGACGTCATAAATTTTTTTAAAAAATCCTTTTTATTAGCTATTGGATGCACAGACTTAAAATTTAACAAATATGGTTTTTTTTGTTGTTGTTTGTTCAGTTGAGATTTGCAAAAACATTTTTTTAATTTAAAATTCATGTAAAATTAACTCATTAAAAACTTCTTTATCGTTCATTCTGTATCATTTACTTTTTCAATTCACCCGCGCAAAGAACGGGTGTACCAGTTAGTTGTTTATAAAATAATAATGAAAAGCAGTTAAAAGAAACGACAAAAGCTTTCCAAGGTTTATAAGAAAAAGTCCTTGTTCAGTTTTATTTTTTATAAATCTTGTGAAAGCTTTTTTTTAGGTTCTTTAACTGCTTTTCTTTATTATTTTATAAACAATGACTTTAAAAATGTATCTACGTTAAATCCAATTATGAATCACAATCTTTTTATTTTCGAAGCCTTACTTTACAGTTCGAGAAGGTAGATGTTAGTAAAAATTAATAATTTAATGAGTGCATGTTAAAAATTTGTAAATTTAATTATTTCAAAATGAAAGTGCACAGCAAAAATCTTCAGGACTTTAAAGCTGTTTATATATTCTTCTGCCTTTTGACATTGTATTTATCTTGCTAGTTATTCAAATTTTTATTACTCTGGTATAACGCTGAGACAAATTCAAGGCATAAAATAGAATTATAATAAATTGAATCAACCAAACAGTGCTAAAATTCCTCCCGCAGATAAAATTGTAAAAATTTTATTTTTAGAAAAATGGTATTTTTAAATTTATTTAAAAATTGAAACTAACTTTAACTTTTAATGCATTTCAGTCAAAGTAGAAATTAAAATATAATCTTCCCAAAACATTATTTAACTCTTTTTTTTTCATTTTTAACCACATTTTTATTTATTTTCCGTCTAGTTTAAAACATCCAACTATGGCTTTTATTTTTAAGATTATTTTTTCTTGTATCACGAAATCTGTTATTTATAATATTATCACCCAATACTCAAATTTACTTAAAAAAAAATTTGGAAGCATTTACTACATTGTTTAAAATACATAATTACTCATCGTATATGTTGTTTAAATAAAATCACATTTTTAAAAATTTAAGGATTTAATTTGTAATGGGATTTATGGATAAATTAATCCATCTCAGTCTGTTAAAATCCGTCAACGACAATCTTATATTGTTTGCATATGCCTAATAAATTACTCTTATTAGTATATTATTTAGTAACATACATTTATGGATAATAACATAAATGTATGATTTATATCTCGAAAACATAAACCGGATTATGTTTTATAAGGAAGAGTTTATTAAAAAGGTTTTAAAATAAAGCAATAACAACTTAATTTGCTTATAATATACAAAATGAGTACATCTTTGAAGTTATAAACACCGAATGTCGTTACTTGAAAGAAAAAATTCAATATTGTTATATATTAATAAAAAAATGTGTTAAATGATTGATATTTTAAAAGTAAATAAATATATGTATTTCAATTATGGACGTTTTGCCAGTAGCAAAATAATATTTTAAGAGCATGGAACAAACCGGCATAAGTTATAAAAAATTGAAAGATATGTTAAATATATTTCCATATTTCATATGAAACGGAAGATAAAAGTTTGTTTAATTTTCTTAAATTTCACAATATCATGCTACAGAGGAAAAACTGCTTTGTTATTTATGTGCTATTTTGTATTTAAATACATTAAGTTATATGTAAACAAATTAATATTTGTCTTTTATTTTAATTAGTTCCTGAAGTAAGAAATACATAATACTAAATCAAAGGTAAAAAAGTATCTTTAAAAGGCTTATCATATAAAGGAAAAGAACAGTTTATTAATAAATATATGTTTTTATTTGCAAAAGTAAAACAGAGATAATTATAACATACTCTTGATTGTTTTCCAATTCAAAATAGTTTTGTAAGATGTTTCGTTTTTTAACATCCTTCGTACATAAGACATAGTCTTCATCAGTATTAATATCCTCACTTTCTATGCGATTATAAATTGGTCGACTAGCATTTAATGACTGCTCCATTTCTATTCTTACTTGTCATTGTATTAATAAATTATTCGCACTAGTTCTATACAGATATCAATAAAAATTACAGTTTAGGTTATCAATAAAAGTGGCATTAAAATTTTTGGAAGCCGAGGATATTTTTTTTGTGAATAAATTTGTAAAAAGGGAATGTGTGTGTGTGTGTGTGTGTGTGTGTGTGTGTGTGTGTGTGTGTGTGTGTGTGTGTGTGTGTGTGTTGCACATACGATCAATCAATATCTCCATACATACTTTTCGATTTCCATTTTTTTTTTGTGCTTAAAACATCTTTGAAATAATAACAATACAGAGTCATCAAATGTAATTTCCTCCAAAAAGAACAGCTACATAAATTTAAATATTCATATAGAATAATAACTAAAATTAACTTTGTGAATTTAGCTTATAATCATTTTCGTTAAAAGTCGTAATAAATAACTGCATGCCGAATGACCTTACATTGAACCTTTTTATGATACGTCAATCAAAATTCAACTATTCTATAAATAATTGAGAGCATCTATAAATAAGCTTTTCTTCTGATGTTTCCACATGAAAGCTAAATATATTAATTTCCTAAATTTGAATATTTTTAACCTTATTCACTGTCTCGTAGGTGGAAGTAGCTGTTCCAAGATGAAAACAAGATAAGTTAAGGGCGAAAAGGAAAAGTGACAGAATAATCTGTAATACATTCGACAATACAAAGCGGTTCAAACATATTCAACATGGTAATCAGATAATACTTCTGTATAGCTTTTGTTTTAAATCTTTCTGTTAAGATGAACAATCAAATAATACAAGTATAATGATTTTATCGATACACGCTTAAATGCAAATCTTCCAGACTGGAAAAGATTAAAAATATCTCTGTAGATTTCACAATAATCTTTCTTTTTCTAGACAGACACATAATATATTTTATATAATAAAAACAATAGATATTTTAGCAATTACAGTGTAGCTTATATGAAAGTGGAGAAGGATAAAAAACTGTAACAAGTCGCGTCCTTCAGGCGTTATTTTAGAAAATCTAGCCACATACAAGTTGCTAATCCATGAACTTGACGGAAGCAGTCAAGGTTGATAAGGTATGCTCACCTCGTTTCATAAAAATGCATGTTCTATTTTGTTCTATGTTCTATAAAGAGAAGACAAAGAAGAGAAAGAACAATAGATGCATTTTTTTGCTTAGGAATTACAATCACGAAATGGAAGAATTCGTGGGATGTCCTATTAAGTTTCTCATTGTTATCTAAGATCTTCAAGATTCTCAGCAACAGAAATGCTTCATAATATGAAAAATCGTAAGAGGTATAGTGGGAAAAAAACAGTTATTGAAAAAGGTCAAAACAGGGTTTTAAAGCTGCAACTCTTTCTTATTGGTTGATTGTAATTAAAAATTTGTTGCTTGGAAAGATTTTTAAATCTAAAAATTTGACGAGTTGGAATATGCTATATGTAATAGTTTCTTTGAAAAAATTATTTTTTAAATCTGTTCGAATATTGATAAATATATACAGTTTTATTTATATAATGTAGGAAAAAAATTGTGAGGAAAATATACTCTTTTCATAATTAATAAAAAGAATTTATAATGTATTATGATTTAATAATGAATATATTATGATAAAATGTGTAAGAATATATAATGATAAGAATGTGGAAGAATATGTAAAGATAATGTATAATTTATACATAATGTATATAATATGCATAATAATATTCTCTATAATATATTATCTATTTTTTTTTGTCTTTATTAGCAAGTTTTTTTTTCAAAACCCTTATTCAATTTTAAATTGTTATTACTCTAGCACAGCTTTAGATGAAAAGTTAATGAAATTACAATTTATAATTTAACATATTTTCATTAATTTTTAAATAAATAAACAGAAGCAAACCTCCATTTTTACAAGATATCGGATATTTAATTTCTAATTAATGACATAAAATACAATATTTATTAAGTTAATGAAATATTTATATATGCAAAATCAGTATCGCAAGAGCTATTTGCTTTTTATAATTTTAAAAACTTTATTAAACACAGATATATTATTTTAATTAAAATTAAATAACTGTAAATATACCTCATTAAATATTTTAACAAAGTAGAGTAATAGCCAAATTTTGCCTTTTACAAAAATTAATTCGATATTAATATCAGACCGACTGTAATATATTTAAAAAAAGCGCATAAAATAAAGTTCTAGAATAACATTTGCGCTTATTTATACGGTACTATTTAAAAATCAAAATGTCTTTTATTTATTTCAATATATTTTGACACTGAAATTTATCTCCGTTAGCGAAAATTTTGATATCTATTTAATATAAAACAGCTAGCCACACTAAAAGAAAATTAGTCTTTTTAAGAAAGATATTTAACTTTTGATTACAGTAAGAATCGTAAGCTGATAAGATAGCTTTTATATGTCTGAAAAATAAAAGCTGTCGAATTAATTAATTAAGGTGATATGTTTCATGGTTGTACAAGCTAACATGTGTCCTAGAGAATACCGACGGTCAAGGAATGACCCACTAACTTCTGCAAATGACCCACATTTTTAAGGTTGATCGATTAATTACTCAATTAGCATAAAACAATTTTACAAAATTGGAGAAGCTCCCAATTACCCCATCAGATTGTATAATTCATTTCACATTATACATTTCATAAGAGGAATTTTTTATGATTTCCAAGTAAAATGATTTTCCACAAATCTCTTAAGAGCATTAATTAAATAAAATATATCGATTCTGAGCACAGATGCCATATATTTAATGCTTTGATACAAGTTCAATTTGTTAAACATATAAACTGTCAAAAATTGTCAGTCAAGTAAATGAAATACAAGCATTGAAACCCCTTTTTACACTTTATACAATTTGTTATCGAAATTTTTTATATTCGATGCTTATGAAATCTAAATATCCTTTAGTTTTTTTTTTAGTACTAAGTTATAAAGGCAAAAAGGAAGGTTTTGAGTCTCATATTTTGAGAAAGAAACATGCTCACCGCATAATTTTTACAATATTCTACAAGTAACTCTTAAAATAATTAACAACAAAATTTTATTTTAGAGCATATTTATTTTTAATGCATTCTAATATTCAGTACCAGACGGAGAACATTCGGGCCCCCTGCAAAGTAGGATTTTGGGCCCCCAAGTTGGACTTTACAAAAGTTAGGAGCTTAGCGGCAGTCAGGCTTTGGGTCCCCTAGAACCCTGGGCCCCCGCAATGTGAGGGTGCACGTTACGCCACTGCTAATATTATTAAATGAAAACTGCAAAAAATCATGCTTCAACAATTGCACACAGAATAATTGTGGCTGAAATTCATTTATTTTAACCCAAAATTTCCTTACAGACCAATAAAAAGGCTTTATTTATGAGTGTAAATTAGTGTTTATCCCTCTTTTCTCAATTTATTTGGAAACTTGTAGACTGGCTGATTCATAAGGTATAGTGAGAATCCTTACGGGCTAACAAAAAACTTACAAACTAGCCTCAGTCATTATTGATTTTGTATAATTCAATTTTATTTAACTAAAATATTAACTTTAATTAGTATTTAACTTCCAATTTTAAAAGGTGAACTACGAAAGCATTCAACGCTTTTAATTAACTATTCCCCTTGTCATTCCTGCCCATATATCTGAGACGTAATTTTGATTACTTGTAATGATTAATTTCAATATTTAGAAAAGCTCGTGATATCGATAAAAAGATTTTAGATTCACACTTTTGTGATTTATTGATTAGCGCATTTTGACTGGAATCTCAGGTGCTTACCAAACAAAATCTACAACATTTCTTGCACCCTCAGAAGAAAGACCAGACGTCGTGATTTTCGGTGCAGTCTTTGGGTTTCCTTCGAGTTCTTATTCGTTTCACGGTTATATAATATGTAATATTTTCTTGACTCTTGAAATGGTCACTTTTTTTTATTCGATGGTAGAAATAAGGATAGACTTTTCAAAATAAAGGCTTTGTGGGAAAAGGATTTATTTACCTAGAAGAAACTTCAGGTTCAGTGCGTAAGATACTGTTATGTGTTGTGTGACGGAAAGGGCTTGTTAAAATGCATCTTTAGCACTCTTTATAGTTGATTCCAAGAGCTATGAATCTACTTATCGTATTTTCATTGCGTCTGAAAAAGATTTATTGTAGTTGAATGTATAGAAAGATTAAAAGCATTTGCGTAGCCTAATACGAATATACAATCAAACTTATTATATTATTACATTATTATGATTTGTATTTATAGATAGATAAACATCAGTTTAATACTATTTATTCAAGATTTTGTAATTTTATGAATGGAACGTTCGTTAGGAACAAGTTAATTGTATTATTATTTCTTTAAAGTGTTATGTCTAAAATATTTTTATAATGCTAAATATAAAATGCTAAAATTATTTTAGCAAAGAAGTGGTGATATTTAGAAAATACAGTTTCAGTAATCAGGTGCAAAGTTATTCCATAAGAAATATTATCATAATTTATCAAAGGAGTTTCTAAATTTCGCAATAAATTTCCAAGTCTTTCTCCATGCATTTACCATTGAAACTATCTAAATGATTTGAATACTTATGGAAATATCATAAATCAGAAGGGTGAGATCATTTGCAGTTGGTGTGTAATGTATTAAAAATGAGAACAAAATAATCAGCTATGAATAGTTTCATAGTTAGAAATTTTTCTGTCATTGTAGATGTGCCTCTTTATTTGTGACAATCTTTGTCGTTATTTAAATTCTATTTTTGAAGCTAAAGACTTAAATATATTTAATCCTCTCTTGAAAAAATTTTGAAGAAGAAAATATTGAAACAAACTTTTAAAAGAAGAAAAAAGGACTAGTTTGTGCTTCCTTCAAACCATTTACGTAACTAATTTATAAATATCAAATCAAATCTAAGAAAACTAAAATTCGAGTTATTGATACGTTCACATAATAGATTTGAATTCTACGTCATTTTGTTTCTTCATTTTTATTGATTTTAAGTTGATTATAATTTTATAACTAATTCGGTATTTAAAATAAAGTATGGTACAATAATATTTCTACTGAAAACTCACTGTTTCTCTCAATCATTTTTTGTAAAATATTTCTCTCGCAAAACAATCCTAACAAAACTAAAGTTATTTTCTATTAACTTTAGAATTTAAAGGGGTCATAAATGTTTTTGAGATATTGTAATTTGAGATTTAAGTTATATTGTATCATTTCTCTTATGAATAGTAAAAAATTTTTCCATAATTATTCAAAAATAAAAATGGAATTTGAAAAACTTAAAATCATGTAATCACATTTCTTAACCATACATATAACAGCAACTTGTAGTATTGTATGTCGTAGTTTTTTTCATTTAAACGTAAGTATCACAATTTCACACATATCAATAAAACTAATCTGATTAGATATAAGTCCTAAAGCAACATACACTCCAATTGTAACTCCAGAAACCGATTAATAGTAGTTGAGACACATCATTTTATGTAATCTTTCCAACTGTCTGTTAGGCTTAAATGACACTATTACCTCCAGACATTTGCTAATATTTCTAATTGTTAATATAGAGATAACTATAAATGCTACACATGTTGATGCACTTGGATCGAAACAATCTCTCTCCAATAAGTAGAAAACCCTTTTTTTTTCTTCCAAATTCTCTCCCTAAGGAGGAAGAAATTAGTACAATTTTTGCAAAGTTCCAATCAAGAACTTTATCAGTAATTGTATTGAAAAATTCCGTAAAATGTACTGTATGTCCAAAGTAACTTTGTACTGCATAATAATAATGTGGAAATATTATAAAGTTTCCTATTAAGGAACATACTTTTTACGAAATCAATTTGACACAAAAATTCCTAAAAGCAAACGTTGCGAAATGTGTGATGATATAAAAATACCCGTTCAGAGAGTCAAATCTATCGTAATCATTTCCGGTATTTCGACACATAATAAACTTGTCATTACGAAAATGTTTCTTACGTTACTATTTACATTAAATACTTTTTAAATAAGTAATTACTTCTGGTTGTAATAAATATAAATTACAAGAAATAACAATTATTTAAATAATAGAGGATCGAAAAAGTCAGAATTATCAAAAACAATTTTTAAAAAGATGGATATGCTGATTTTGTTTATGAGATTAAGTTTTTACACATTTAAAGCTAGGTTCCTAGTTATTTTTAAATGATGATGTATTCAGAAAAGACACAAGATTAACTTAATTGTCATGACTCAAAATAAACTCAAGTCATTGCAAAAGATATATTTTAAAAAATGCGGAAGAAAGGATTGTCTGATAAAGTGTTACAGACACATGTTTCTAAAAACCAATAAAAAGAAAACTAGTAAAATGTTTCTTTTTCTTTAAAGAAAAAAACCTCTTACGGAAATAAGTTTGAGAAATTTATGAGAAAAAAGTCTTGTCATTAACGAATACCTGAATGAATTTTTCAAAACTTATTAGATTTTTTTTTTCGGTTTTCCTCTTTGATAAATTATCGTACGTTAACCTCAGCACTCTATTACCACTTTCTTCCAAATCGAATTTTTGTTTTTTGTAAAGATTATATGTGACCCTGGGTCATCTCTTCTTCAGGTTTTTGAGTTCACAACCTCCTTTCACATTTCATAATAAAATCTAAGATGGAAGATGCACTTCTTAGCATGACGTTTCCGTAAGTAGATTGAGAACAAAAAACAAGCACTTTCTTCACGCTCCATCTCTTATAAAAAACACACTGATCCCAATATGATGTTTGCTGATATTTGTATTTAGAAGTTCGCTTAAAGACCTAGATAAAAAAAAAATTATTGATTGAATTTGTACCTTTTTCGATTTGTCAAAATTTACATATATTAATTACTTAATTATCACTTGTGATGTTTTGAGTAAACCAATAACTATTCCAACTCATTCATTAATAGTATACATAGGGGGAGATGAATGAGTGAGAGAGTGAATATTAACGTCGCACAGTTCAGTTGCCCGAGGGAATTTGGCGACGGACCTCGTAAGTTTGAAATATGGTCACCTGAGCTGGCCCACTCCTCTCCTAACTACCACACCACACTTACAGGAGGACGTTTGAGCTCTCGACAAATTTAACGTGCATCGCTTCCCCACACGGTGGGTATTAAACTGTACTAGGCTCTAATTCATGGCACGAGTCCTTTGCTTTAACCACCAGTCTACCGCGGCCGATAAGTGAAGACATAGAAGATATTGCAAAGATATATATATATATGTACTTAAAGATAAACATATGTATACATGTGTCAACTATAAGATATACATATATATGTGTGTTATATATGCATATAAAGATACACATATGTCATAGATATGAATATACTTAACGATATAAACATGTCTTTTTTAATAACTTTATCATGTTAACTGTTTTATATCATTCGTATATGTGTCGTGACTGAAAGCAACCCCTTACACTACTAACTCCCTGTCTACCTCAAAATACTACCGGATGTGTAGGTGGACTTAAATGATCAAAAGACATAATTGCAGATCAAATAGATTTATTGATTCTAATCAGCACATAAGTTTAGACACACACAATCCAATTAAGAAAAACAAATAAGAGTGGAGTACGAAACGGGGAATCACTACTGGCGGACTATTCAGAATATCAACTGAATCTAGGAAAGCTTAAACGCGCACAAGTACAGCTACGCCACGTACGAATATTCGCAATATCTTAAATAAAATCACTGACCTTATATTTACATCGGCTGTCCTTTCGTGATGATTTCTGCCTTTTCAATAGCTGGAAGAATGAGTGAAGAATCCACGCTCTGTAATAAGGATTTTCCTGTATTCAATCCCCTTCTCCTCGCGTAGCTCCACACGTAACAGACTATCTACGATTGTCAACAACTTCGTGCTGACGTCTCGATCTTTAATTCACTTAACTTCACTCTTCCTATCACTTCACTTTACTTAACTCCCTTAACTCGCGAAACCCGAACTTATATAATATATCTTATTTACATAAATCACGCCAGGCCCTCGGTGAAGATTGGTTGAAATAAATAAATTATTTTAAGAAAAATAGAGGAGGTTATAGTTAAAGACCGTATAGATCCGTCACATATGTAAGATTTAAAATCATGTTGTAAGTATTTTCATTGTATAAATCATTAACAATATTACAAATTACAGCATGAATTCGCATAGTAAATGTACGGCTTGGATATCTTAACAATAGAAAAAACTATTAATTTATTTTAATAATTTCGGAACTAAAATTTAAAGCTAACGTCTATGTATTTTGGGAATATCTCCGATCATAATGTAATAAAGTAAAATTATCATTAATTTTAATTTATATTTATGATTTTTAATCCTGAAAAACATATTTTATAGAACTATATCATCAACAGTGGTACGCATTCGGATTTAAGAGTGTACACTAGAATTTCAAAACAGAGAAGACAGGTGTTCTTCACAGGAAACCAATTGGCTTTTGTGTTTAATGGTTTAAATAAACTTGTATAAAAAAAATGCATAGTCATTAGTTTTTCTTCAATTATTTTGAAGTTTTGTACATCTTTCTACAGATACAATTTGTGTTTGTATCAGTTATTTTTTTAAATTCATATTTTATTTAGAGTTTTTTGGGTGACATTATCTGGTAATTAAGATTTTAATGTAATTAAGTTAGAATTTTTAAGTACTATAAACGTTGAATGATTTTTTCATTAACTAAACATTTTTCGCATAAGTTGAAATAGTGTTTTTTTCCTAAGCAAAAAAAATTTGTTTTTATTATGATGTTATGCTTGAAAATCAAAAATTCAATGTATTGCTGCTTGAAAAATCTTTCTTTGGGATGAATTTGATCTCAGTTACACAACCGAAAAGAACAGTAACCTATATAATTATCCTTTAATTTGAGGTTTACACATTTGATTCTGAATCAAACATTTTGTTTCAATCCTGATTATTTTTAAAATCCCTTTATGAAGTATGTGTAGTGACAATAAATTGTTTTCATCATTAAAACTTCTGTCTTTTTACCTTTAATAATTAATGAATTCGTCATAAGCTGAGTTATTTAATACACAAATTTTCTATTTAAACTATTATCCCAAAGCATTAAAACTTTTTTTTTACATTTAAAATGCTTTGAAATAACGTGCGTTCGTGGAAATATGTTCCAAATTCTTTAGAATCACTTGAAACCCCTAATCTCTTAATAATTTCTTTGTATAACTTCTTAAAAAGACTGCATTTAATCTTTAAATTGGGCTTTTCAGGAAAGAGATTGTAGTTGCTACCGGAAGGTATAAAGTGACAACAGAAAATTGACAGCTTTTTTACTTTTAAAAATGATGATAAAAGGCGGATATTTTTAAGCTACTGTTTTAAATTCAACAACTATGTTACTTAGTTTGGAATCTAGTGCATGGCAATAATACGATTTAGTGTATAATTAATTTTAATAGATGAAACACTGGAAAATTTTAAAAACTGTACACATACATAATAATTAATAAGATAGATACTAAAAATATTTACAGCCAGTTATGAGGGGAAAATAAGCATCATTGTGTCAGCTCAATAGATGTATTATTAAATGAGTTTTAATTAACTACTATTGTAGATTTTATAATGTAGAAATGAAATTCGTTTTATACACATAAGGGCTTAGTATATTCATAAGTGGGTTCTTATTACATCATTTTCGTAAATTTTTCAGACATTTTAAATTTTAAAATATTAGTAATACGTTCAAAAAAGATATGTTTTTAAGTGATTCTGTGAGTAAAACCCAGATGAATGTAAATCTTACAGTTGAACTTCCCTGAACTGTTTAGGAGATAATTTTTAGCTGCTTTGATTTCATAATCATACCCAACACATAGAGAAAAAATATATTTTTATTTAAAGTTTTTATTTCATTTTACCTAATTTAGACGAACATTTTTAAAGTTCTATACTTAAGACCGTATCACACGTACAATTTTCGTGCAACTTTTTGGCCCAACTTTTCGCCCAATCTGCGGGTGAAGGGTTGTCGTAAGCAAAACGACATGCTCTGACGTCAGACACGCTCTTTCTCCACATTGAAACATAACTCGCCAATTTTTCTGCTTCGAAAATGACCATTCAATATTATTTCTTTTATTTTGCTCGCGCTTTTATTGATGGGTGTAAGCAGAAATGAAGCACCATTCTATTTTCAATATTATACGCCTTTAAAATATTGTACACCATTAAAATATTATACGCCATATCTGATGCGTTTGATGCGAAGCTACCATCGTTGCCACCGTTTTGCTTATGACGTAGAGCACCGAAGAGCCCCATTAGCTGGAATTTCAAACAACTTTTATTCGGAGCAACTTTTTCAACTCACTGGCGAAAAGTTGTTCGAAAGCCGTTGCTATAGCAACGGAGAAAAAATTGCACGAATTGGACCAAATGTTGCTCCAAACGTATACGTGTGATAAGGCCTTTGGGCTGTTTTCAGCTAGCATTAAAGAATAGGACCCAAATTCAAGGTATTTTTTCAGATATCAAGGTACTCAAATATTAGTATTACACTTTGCTTCACACAATCCTTTATATAATCAGTTATTTTATCATAATACTCATTTTTATCCAAGTTGACACATTTTTTTTTCTTTTATAAAATGTGTTTCGTATTTTCCCCCTATACCTTAACGCTAAATGAGCTATCATTTTACATGCTAAAAGAAAAAAATAATTATTTATGAAATATTTTAAAATTTTAAAAACATTATATTATAAAAAGTTGCATGACTTACAATATCAAAAATTTTTATAATAATTGAGCCATTTTTTTCTGTCCGAAAATGTACTTAGCGTCACGTTCCCGCTCTCGCACAGATGGCGAAAACAACTTTAAGACAGTCTCCTGTAAATGTACGAGAGCTTGTACTAAACGCGGAGCACATTTTCAGGCAGGAAATGTCGCAATTTGCAAGATTGTATAAATCATACGTCTTTTAACAATACGGGGTTTTCAAAATTTCGAAATATTCAATAGATAATCATTTCTTATTTTTTATACGTAAAGGGATAGTTCATTTAGCAATATGATGTAGGAGAAAAAATGTGAGTTATCAACTTCAATAAAAATGATTCGTATGATAAAATATTCTGCTCCTTATAAGATAGCGAAGCCTACAAATAATATTAATGCTTCAGCTCTTTTATATCTGACAAAATATTCAAAATTCTGAACCAATTCTTAAAAATTAAGCGAAGACAGATTTAAAGTATTAATGAGTCACTAGCATATTGCTTATATTTTTTTTATAAAATTAATAAAACGTTCGCCATCAATATCAAAATATTTAGTAAATTATGATTAAATAAATTAAACAAATTCGTGTTAAAGTAACAAATTTGAATACTGTTGTACTGTTAAAATTCAAAAGATAACGAATTTTTAAATCTTGAAGTACCGTATAATTGGCAGAGAATTAAAACTATTATGTAACCCTAAAATCTTCATTCATGTCACGCTTGCTAAGAAATGCGCTTGCTCCTAAAATAAGTTTTAATCATTTTAATGATGATTACGAAAGAAACATAACAAAAAATTTAACTTAAATTACAGAGAATAAATTGAAAGGTCATTTACCGCAACTTTACGGCACTCTTTTATTTTCAGTGTTGAAACTAGTTACATGCAACGGCTTATAATTTATTCAGTATCTATCACGAATTGTTTTAAATAGTAAACAAGTCAATTACATTTATTAAGTAATAATTATTTGATTTATTAAAGATTATACTTTTTCCTATATCCATATAATCCTACTCGCTCATCTTATATTTAGTACAATTATGAAATAGCATACTAATATTTGTTTCAATATTCTTCTTATGATGTAGGAATACAGCTAACAGACACTTTTCCATGTGTTTTATTAAGTACTATTATTAAACATTCGAAACTGCTTTTTTATTTGGTGAAAAGGCATGCCTTATTAATAAAAATTCAAACTTAATTAATATATTTTTCTATTAGATTTTCAACATTTTTACAATTTTTAATTTTAGAGTTATTCAAAAAGTATTTACTTTTACATAAAAAAATGTAAAAATAAGGTAACTTTTTTATAATAAAATAGTGCAGTTAATTAAAAGAATAGTAACCATAAAAAAATTTTAAAAAATTACATTATTTTTAAGACTTTGTCTCATAAGAGACTTTCTTATATAATTTTTAATGCATATTGATTCATGATGAAATCAGCAAAATATGTAAGTTACTAGATTCGAAATGTAGTAACTAGTCACACATTCTATTGAGAAAAGTATGCATTTGAACTTTGCATCTAAAGCCAGCACTGCCTTTTTATTTTTATTTTTCGTTCTGCGAAATGCATACTTACTACTAAGAGAAACACTACTTCAACCGTATTTAAGCCAAAATGAAAGCAATGGGCTAAGCCTCTTTGAAGCTATCTTTAAAACTACTACAATTGACAAGAGAAAGGGGAAAATTTGACTTTTTTCTCCAAGAGTTCACTCTGATCGGAAATTAATTCTCATTACTAATCGTGACTCCCCTTCCTTTTCCTGAAAATCTAAAATAACACATTTGTGCACATTTGTACTGATTATAATATCCCCTTCTTGTCGGATTATGTACTACTCCTCTCACATATTGTTCCCTCTCTCGCTTATCAAAACAGTACATCATTGTTCGAAAGTCGAGAAAAACCCTTCGAATGAATAACTTCAAAAAGTCTGATCATCGCACAGACACACCTGGTTTCCTCGTAAAGAAAAAATATGCATTATATTGAGAATATACCATAAAATTTTAAAAAAATTCAAATTTTAAATACGCGTCATTCCACGGAATTTACAACAATTTTATTTCAAATAAACGTGTAGTATTCTACTTATATTAATTGGTATATCCTAAATATTTTAAGTTAAAAATAATACATTACATTCGTTGTGGTTTGTCAGTTTTTTAAGAAACTTTTAATTAATTAAATATATACACATATTTAAAATTAAATTATTTCAATTAAATTATAAACATGGATTAAAATGTGTATTTCTTTCAAGTGATTATATACATTCCTGTTTTTTACCTTAATTATATTGCTATTTTCTATTCATTTTTTTTAATTTGTTTTCTGCTGGAAAATATAAGTTTTGCTTTTCTTTTATTTCAGGTGGGTTTTCATCAAATTATACATAGAAGAGTTCATCAAATATTGATATTTCTGCTCAATTTATTGTGACACCCAAATATATTTTACTGGTTCTTAATGATATTTAATTAAACTTCTCAAGGCAGTGATATTTCACCAAATTTTTGGAAATGTCATCAAGACATTTTTTTTTTATCAAGAGAAAAACCGTATTTCAAACCTACTTTCTGTAAAGGCGGCAACTCAAAAATGTCTATTATAAAACCTTGAACGACATGGAATGTCACTTTTTAGACAAAGAAGTAAAAATCCCAAATGTCAAATGAGACTGAAGGTCACTGAAAGCTGCAATTGTGCGATGAAACGGCAGTAATTAATACAAGAAATTTAGCCACAATGGAAGAAGATGCCAAATAAAAACAATGCGTGAAGATTCTAACTTCCTTCTTCCCGTCCAAAATTCTGGGTCAGCCCATCACAACAGAAGAAGCATTGACAGAACTCGAGATAAATCTTTAAATAGAAGAACTCTGCCCATTTGACCTTCCGACACCTTAATCGTTAGTTACTTTCGCTTTAGAACTTTCGTTTTCCTTGAAAGTGTATTTTTATTGCTTTGAATTGTGGGCTTATCTGTCAGAAGTATTTTACAGTGATGTTCCGCTTTCACGCACAATTTTAATTTTTTAATAAAACTAATAATAATGCAATCATCTGCCTCAGTTCTATTATTACATATCTAATTTCCTTGATAAATAGGAAGATTGAAGTTGGTGTGCTAGCCATGAAACTGGTTGTATTTAGTTATTTTTATTTTCAAGTATTGCTTTTATATTTGTATAATTAAAACACTTTTAAAGCAATGCATGCATAAGTACTGAACATATTGTTTATTTAATGTTATTTTTTATTTTATTTTAAATATTTATTTGGACGCTCAGACTTGATTTTAAAATCTAAAATTGTTCCAAGTTTCAATTTATTTTAAAGACATATCGGGATTATTTAATCGCCCCATAATATTTTTGCTTTTATAACAACAACATTACACATCTAGAAGTTAAATAAAACAATTTGGAATATCACCAAATCTTTTCATTAACTATTAACTGTAAGTAGAAATATACTAGTTTAAATAAATTATCAAGAAAATAATTGTTCTCAGCAATTTTTTTATTTTTATTTTTTGTGTGTCTAGAGTTATTATTTTAAGGATACCATTAGCATACTGATATTAATTTCTTTTCATCATTAATAAAATTATAGATAAACTGACCTGCATTTTCATTTAACATCTGTTCCAAGCAATTCGTGCAAGATATTATTGCATGGACCTAATACATATGAAAAATGTTTGTCGTGTTTAAAGGATTAATTCTCATAATTAACGAATACAGAATTAAACTCCTCAGAGGACCAAAAGGTTGACATTTTTATTCTTTATCGTTGTTTCCAATCTCCTTGAAGCAGGAAAGCTTACATCAAGTCCATTTGACCTTTCCGCATAATAATATCACAAGCCAGGTCTCTTGATTTCCAAATAACTGTCCCAGAGAATTGCCTCAGTCCATAAAAATGAGCAGGAGAAGCAGGGACAGGTAAAAAAAGACTTTACCACCTGCACAAAAATCATACCAAGCAGGTGGCTGCTTCTAAAGCACGCCATGGTCCTGAAGAGCCCTGGATCTCCTGCACTGTAGAGATAGGCCAGGAGTCTTAGCTGGGTTTCAGTGGTGAGCAGGAGGCTTTCGTCAAGTTAGATTGATTTTTTTATTGTTTTATAAATATTATTAATTTTTTTAACTCTTCTTTATTACTGTTCCTAAAAATTTAACGTATTTTTATAATAAGCTAGTTAAACTTCTTTTAAAAATATACATTGTTCTTTTTATTTTATCCACTTAATTACACTTTTAGCGTAAATCCACTGGTACGATTTACGCTAAAATTTTTAATTTAAGGATTTTCAAAAAATTTTTGGTTGCCTCCTATATATGTGTGCATACTATATAAAATCAGATTTTGTGCTCAAAATTTTATAAAAATATTGCCATTTAATTTTTTTTTAAGGAAAAAAACTTACAATTTTTTATTTTAAAATGCTACTCCTCCAACAAAAATTTACGTACATGCATGACATATGATTTACAAGTACGTCCAACTATACATAACAAAAGTTGGTATGGATTTTGTGATAACATGATTGGCATTCGTATAATACTTCTTTTTATGAATACGTATTGAAAATTCCTTAAAAAATGTATAAATTCTGAGTTCAATTATTTTTAAAGAAATAAATATTGCTTTGATTCTTATATGCATACGAGCTTTTGTTATATGTACTATTAGTAATAGGCAAAAAAATTCAAAGCATTAGGCACAACAGGAAAAAAAGCCTTAGCATTTTAAATGAAGACAAACTAGTTATTTTATCTTTCTGAGATAAATATGTTTAAAATTTTGATTTTGCCATAGGGATGTGAATAAAAACGGACGTGAAAGCTATCACAAATATGCGTTTTTTATGTTTAGAGCTTTCAAATTTTGTGAGGTTATAGAAAAATATACAAAAAATAATTTAAGCTGAAAAAATTAGATTTCATTTTTTGACCGTTTTTTGTCAATTAAATCGTACTGTGTCCCCTTAATCACTCGTACAGAGTTATATGTGTTTTATATTATTTAAAAAATTAAAATATACCAGTTATTCCTCTTTAACTTTAAAGCTTTCAAATTTTGCAAATAAATTATATGAACTAAAAATGTTACAAATTTGATATATAATGTGCCAAAACCACAAAAATGTTTTAATATTAACATTTTTCCACAAAAAATTTTAAAAATTATTAAAGGAAAATTAAAATCCTCCACATGTTGCGGATTTGAGATCGCAGCGTAATTACCAACTTTATAATAAAAACGTAACGCAAGAAGTCGTTCTTAATTTCCGAAAAAAAAGTTACAATGGCTTAAGTTGTAAAGGTTTTTCATTTTAAGAATACTAAGTAGTGCATGATACAACACCCCCTATTATATTCTTAGTTGAGCATCATGGAACCATTACGAGAGTAGCCAACCATGAATTTTCAGTAACACTGCATCCTGTAAGCTACTCGCACCATGACTTACATTTACAGTCCCATTAATACACCATGAGCTTTCTCTTGTTTCGCATGTATATGCATTGTTAACTAACGTTTCACAACCTTCGTCAATTTGTAAAACGTACATTCAACAAGATTTATATCATGCTTGAGGTTTGTTATGTATATGTTAGAACGCAAGAACTTTCGACAGCACGGATATCCTTATTAACGCTATTTATCTTTCTTTAATTTGTTAGCTTACCTAGATGTGCTAAGGACTCTTAAATTGCAAATTTTTCAATTTTTTGAAAAAAAAAATATGTTAAAGCTCAACATTTCTGAGCATTTTGATACTAAAATGTTGTTGATACTGTAAAAAGTTCCGAAGTTATTGAGAAATAACTAGAGAAATTTAAACAAAATCCCTATCTCTTTCGTATCTTTTAACTTCATTTTTCTCAAAACAACAAATTTTAGCTTGTGCACAGAAATTCTCAGAAACTATTTATGATATCGATTTGAAATTTCATACACGTGTTCAAAATATGGCTCTTCATAACTTATACTTCAATTTTCAAAAATAAATTTAATAATTTTTTTATTTGAATTTTAATTTATTTTTTTCTTAAAATTTTAAAATTTTTGTTGTAATTGTATTTAAAAATATATTTTTTCTCTAAATTTTTTAAAAGTTGTATAACTTCGAAAGTGAACATTTTTATACCAAGTAAAGTTAATTTTGTAAATTTTGATCAATTTTGTACTTCAGAATCTTGCGCGCTGTAAAATTCTAATTTTCAAATTTTGAAAAATTGTCCAATTTTATTTCTTATAAATTTAAAAATTTTTAAATTCTCCGGAAATTTGAGAACGAATGTAAATATATGTGATTATCATGTGATAAAAATTTCAAATGATTTTTTCTTTATTGCTAAGTTACATTGGTTTCAAGAAGGATATTTTTTCGAGTGCACAGATAATGTAAGGTCCTGAGACCCCTTAAAAAGTTATTGGTATGCAAATGCACTGTAATGATATTATTATACACACAAATGCACATACTATTCTCTCTAAACATATTTTGAGGAATATCAAAAAGATTTTATATAACTAAAATTAATTCAAACACTTTTATTGTGAACGATAACTCTGTTATTTCATGGGGGGGAATGTTTCAAGATGTAGAATTAATTGATCAGTGTATATGTTGAGAACCTATGTGATTATTATCATGTATAAATATCCATCCTGTTTAGTTACAGTCACCATTCATAACTCAAAAAGAAATGAGATACAAAAATAAGAAATTTGAGGTGTTAAATAATGAAGAAAGAAATAAGCTTTACAGAATATTTTCTATTAAAAGTTATTTCTATAAAAGTATTCTATAAAAATTATTTCAATTTATTATTATATTTTCTTTGTCCATAAAACAGTAAATATGTAAAATATCAAAGAATTATATGATAAAAATTACGCTGGTTGTACATATTCAAAATATATTTCACACACTGCAGTATCACAAGCCACCTTAAACAGAAAAAAATATTTATGACTGCAAACCACGCACAATTCAATTATATTTTACTATTTTATTTTGAGAAAAATACTACATATTTTTTTTTTAATATTTACAAATGAAAACTTATAGTTAAAATCAGTGATCTTCAAACCTTTTCAACCCACGGAACCCCTTGAACTTCTAGGGGCTTTTGTGGAACCCCTAGAACTAGAAAGTGTTTTTGTAAAGCCCCATTCCATATACATACTTCGGATAGTATATCTCAAAATAATATTTAAAGTAGATCAACATGTTATAGGCACTTTATTAATCAAAATGTTGTAGGCAATTAAAAAAAATTGCATTTATTATTAAAAAATTCTAATCTAATTTTTAATGTAATTTACTTATAAATAATATAAATTTGTGATTAAAATGTCACCTACCCATGCATTATGCTTAGTAACTAGAATAGATGCTTCTTACTCAAACTGTCGAAGTCTAGGTCTATTAAGATTAAATATAATCGCATTAATATTCTGAGTTTAATTTGTTTTTATACTTTGTTTTTGTAGCCACTTACATAGAGAAATATATTTCCCTTAAGCACACTGATCGAAACAGCATTAAAGAGTTTATAACTGTGAGAGAAATCCCATGTATTTTTAATAAATTTGCAACCTAAAATTTAGAAAATATTCTTGTTTAAATTTAGATCTTTAAACATCAACTCTGTTGATATGTTGCTCCCTTTCCTTCATTATAGGTGTTATTTTCCACAAATGTAAAAACAATTTCCCATTAGAGAACTATCTAGTTTTTCAAGACATTGTGTTTTCTGACAAGTATTAAATTATCTCGTGGAACCCGCAATAGTAAACAATAGAATATTCATTCACAATCTATTAGGAAGTATATATATACAGATAAAATGCTGTAATATATTCTTTTATCATATTATAATAAAAGTTTATTATATTATAATAAAAGTTTAAAAAGTGTTGCAAAATAAAATTATTATATATTAATAAAATTTTCAGTTTTAAATAAATAGGGGAGATGAGCTTTAAATACTTGTAACTTTATAAACTTCAAAGAGAACGTGAATCCATTTTGGGTACATATTTATTTCTACTCGATTTTTTTTTATTGTGACTCATGGAACCCCTAGATATAATACGTGAAACCACAGGGTTTCCTGGAACACAGTTGGAAGACCACTGTTTTAAAATAACAAATTCTTATACGTTTCAATTTCCTATATATGCATCTTTTATACGTATATAGTAGATATAAGATATCATTAAAGTATTCAAATATATCGTTGTAAGAAAGAGCTTATACGATAAATGGTCTAACCTTTAAAAAGCCCCAAATACCTGAAGATGTACGCTGAGATTTCGTCATAGGTGTCTGGCGCCATTATGTGTCCCCTAGGGTTAACTTTCACTTTCACCTGACGGAAGATCATTAGAAGGGGTTTGCGTATAATGCATTGCCTGTTATAAACTCGAATTTCCTACACATGAAAACTTTCGCTCTAATCTTGGCAAGCCGTGAATGAATTCAATCTTCTGTGGGAATAGTTTTTTGACTATTTACAATGTGAATACAGAAGCTTTCGAATATGTAATGATAAGGTGCTGATTCTTACGAAAAGGAATTATTTAGTAGAGCTTACAAATTTTCATAAAATGAGAAGTTGTCTTTGTTTTTAAGTATTCACATTAACTTTATCAATTTAATTATATATATATATATATATATATATTATATATAGCTCAAATTTATGAAGGATGAAAGAGACGACTAACATATTTCGAAATTCGAATTAAAAAATTAAGTTTCATTTGACATTTTTTTAAAAACAAGTTTAATTAAATTATAATTAATTATCCAAAAATATTAAACAACTGAATAATATAATCTAAATATGTATATTTAAGTATGTAATATAATAACAGCAAAAGAAGTCTATCAATACAACAATATAGCACGTATTAAAATGTAACAGATATACTTTATTTAGTAAATTAGTTTTAAAGCATTAAGATACGAATAGTTCATTTAGACAGACTTCACCTAACATTATTTTTATCTATGGAGAGTTTAAAAATGTATTGTTATTAGTTTTCCGCAGATATCAAAACGATTTATAAATATCAAATCGTTAAATAGTTTTTTAATCTATTGATATAAAAGCAAAAGTTTTAATAATGTTCACTATTTTTAGTTTTATAAAGAGAAAAAAGGAAAAATTATTGCTGTTAATCATTATTATAATTATTTTAATTAAAATAATTTTTAATAAAATTTAAGAAATTGAATGAATTTTATTTATTTATTTATTTTTTTATCTTTAGAACTACAGGCGACGGGAAAAAAACAATAGTATCAAATTTTTAAACTTCAAAATTACCAAAAAAGTGAAGGTTAAGCTTTTAAAGTTTTGTGCTTCATGATTTTTTATTCATATATTCTACTTTAAGTTTCTAGTTCTCGTTACACAGTTATCTAAAGGCTTTCTAGTCTAACGTATGTTTAGAATATTTACCCAAATGTCGCAATATATATGTTTCATTATTAAAACTTGTTTGCATATTCTGTATTTTAATAAGATAATATTTTTTTTAATTAATCTTTTTTTAAGATGAAGAAATACTATTTTAAAAAATACATTTGCCCTGAAGTCTTAATCTAATTATCTTTTTGTTAATGGTAAGGAAATTTAAGTAAATATAAGCCCATTTAGTTTTCTGTACATTCTTATTCCTTTATGGAACATAAAGCATTTGCAATATAAAACAAAAATAATATTTCAAATATTATTATTTACAATTTCCACATAAAAGGATGGTATGGTAAGTAAACATTTTTATATTTTATCAAAAATATGGTTATTTAGTTGAATTATAAATTAAAATATTTATTGAACTATTTTTTCATCCTATTTAAAGTTGAATACTTATAAATTATGTTACTCCTTTTCAAGAGAGATCAGTTATCAGAATATTTATCATTACAGTATCTGTAGAATAATTTTAGAAAATGTTTGTTTTATTTGTGGTTACATATACGCGTAAAAAATTAGCAACTTAATTAGTAGTGAAACTAATTTTTATATCTCCTTTTTAATTTAAGTAACGATGAATATTTCAATATTGCTTAAAAAAAAATAAAAAATTCTGTGATTTCTATAAAAAATAATTTTTAATTTGAAATTAATTATAATTTATAAAAGTAATTTTAGAGGGTTATTACGAATGTTTGGTTATGGTTATGAATGTGTTTTATAATATTATATATATTAAATTATCATCAATAAAAACTTATATCATATCATCAAAAACATATTCCAAACCATAAGTTAATAATCACATACGATTTTGTTTCATGCTACAAAATTTAATTGCAATATTTAAGCGTACATTGGAAACACGAGCTCATAAGTCGTTAATTATTATTTTATGTTTTATCTCTAAATTATAACAATGTTTAGAACATTCCTCATTAATTAATAAATTTATAATGGACTAAAAGATGAGGAAGAGGAAATGGAAAGAAAACGAACACGAGTCAACCTCACACTCACCTCTCTGTTCATGTTTGAAGTCAGCCGACACCGCTGCGATCAGCAAAAAAAACGCCACCCACTGGACCATCTTCATCATCAAATCAACAAACACAAACTGACAGGAGACTACACCATGCCATCCAACTTTTCGAAAGCGAAAACCCCGCGGTTCCGAACCGAAAAAGTTACCGAACAGTGTCTGCAGCAGGGGGAGGACACTGAACCGGATCGGAGGCAACGTACGAGGAAGACTCAGGGGGAAACTCTCCAATAAGTGTTGCTTGGCCTACTTGTGTCTTTCTGGCTAAGGTCAGATGAGGAACGGAACTGGGTTTGGAGGCTTGTCTCTGATGAGTCGTTGTTTTTATATATATCGAGAGCGTAAGGACCCATTGGTTACCCACGACTGGACAGTAACGGTCAACTTTCAGTGAATGAATTTGCATAATAGCGTTAGCGGATAAATTTTGACAAAACGAGTTGAATATATAAGAAAACTGTACTGATATGATTTAATGTAAGAACTATAGGTAAACAACATATATTTTTAACACAGAATATATTTGCTACACGTTTCGGGCGATTGAACTAAGGATAAAAAAAAACATCACAACGAACAAATATTATATTTATGATAAAAACACGTAATCCTCAAAACAAATGAGAAACTGAAATAATTTTTACTTAAGGGAATATTATAAGAAAAGTGATTAAATATTATATTTTTAACGAAATTCATAAGCCAAAAAAGTAAAACCCAGGTTATTATGATAATTATCGCCATTCAGTTGTTAATAATACTTCATACATTTTTGTTTTACTAAATCAAATGTACAATTTAGATGTATTTTAAATTTACTTTCTAGTTTTTGTTTACTTTTTTGTTTAAAATGAATGCCAGTGACTAAGGGGGATCTAAGAGACATTGTATATGTATACATTGTGTACCTCAGGCCATGAATTCTAAGCTCGATTAAGATAATTCCGAAAAAAATTGTCTTTTAGGTTCATAAATTCTTTTAAATTAAAATTGTTCTCCAATGGAGATGGTGTTGAAGTTAAACTAATTATCTGACGAGACCAAATACTCAAAACTCTAGAACAGGAGCCGCAACATTAATATCCCTAAGAGCCCAATCTAGACTATATTATGGATGACAGGCACCATTTATTTTTTTTATAAAAAAAAATTTTTTATTTAAAAAGATTCCTCATTTTTATTTTAAAATTTATCACATGCGATTAGATATTTTAAAATTAGTCTAAAATTGATTTAATGTATTCTAAAATTACTTTTCCAAAAGTAAACTACATTCCAAAAATTTTACATATTGATAAATATTCAAAAATGAGATATTTCTTTCATATCCTCAAATCACTTCCGAATCTGTGCGGAAATGAAATAAATTTGATTAACTATCGCAAGGATTAATCTTCAGAAAAAAAGGTTGGAAAAATTTCTCAAGCGAGCTTTGAAACAATCTTTTATTTTGCGATGTTTAAAAAGGAAGAAATGTAGAAATTGATAAATGTCGTTATAATCCTTTCATAATTGCACATTTAGTTGTTATCTGTAAAACTCTCCGCTAGAGCATTCTTCGAAGACTTATCCTCAGATTACACTTTAACAACCGGAAGACAAGAAAATTATGTTTTTAATAAAGTGTTTCCTAAAGAATTTTCCCCCTCAGATTTGATTATTTAATTTCATCAATGTTATGACAATGTGATTTGTTATGAGTTAATTTCGCTTTTGAATTACTCTAGGACTAAAATACCTAGTGCACATATATCCCATAGACATCCGTCACATCAATAAAATATGCATGGCATTTTTGATTATCATAGCATATATCTGAGGTGCATGTAGTTGTGTTGTAGCTAGAGCTGTAATTTTCAGCTACGATCAATTGACAAAATAACGCCAAAAAGCTAATATTTTACTCCTCTAATTTCCACACTGCACCTCAAAGGGTCTTGTTCATTTTAATATTTCCGCATGTTTATCTTATATTTCCGTATAACTATCTTTAATGGAATCAGAACTTAAACACATGATTCAATGTACATGCTTCAAAATTTATAACCTTAACCATTGGTTAGTCAAGGAGCTATTTACATCATAAGGGGTAAATATAGAAAAACGTTTCAATTGGTTCAGAAGAGAAAGAAATTAAAGGCAAAATTTATCGTCGTGAATCCAGACTGCATTTATAATCTGACAGGACTGAATTCAGTGACGCAACAGCCCATGAGGACCAAGAAGGCCCACTAAGCCTATCTTAGTTTACGTAACTTAGGCGCTGAAGTGCATGTGCAGATGTTTCGGTCAAGTGGTCAGTCTTACGTGAAACTTTGTACTCATTTATCGACCCACTAAAGGGATGAAAGGCTGAGTCGACCTTGTCTATCCCGGGATTTGAACCCGGGCCTGAGGCGTAGAAGCGTGATATACTATCACTCAGCCAAACAGCTTCGCAACTATAATCATGGAATAAAAATTATTTTCAACAAAACTTCATTTTTGTTTTCCTTCATTTATTGAAATTTTCGCAAATAATAAAAAAAAATCATACTTTATATAAGTATACTTATCAGAGACACAAGACAGAATCCATGACTTTTTTTAAAGTAAAAATCTAGTGTTAGGTACAACACAGGTGTTCAATTTGATTCCAAATCACATTTAATAAGATATACACTGGTGTCCAAACGTTAAACATAAATCGTAAAATGCGAAAAATATGGAGTAAATATTCCTAAAATTATTCCAAATCACTTGCGGATATTAATTGTGTGAAGAAGAAACATTGCGTTTATGCAAAACTTTTCAGTCGACTACGTCCTCCGCGAAACACCGGCGCATGTCGGAACGCGGAGAAGACCGATTCACGCAGCATAGGTAGTTCAGACAAGTTTCGTGCAACTCCTGTGCGAAGGAACGTTGTTAACCATCAAACAAGGTGAATGATGGCACAAAGACGCCGATTGGACGTGTTTACGAAAGGAAGAATCGTTGGAATGCTGGAATCCTCACGATCACAAACCGAAGTGTCTCGAGTTCTGAATGTGGATCAGTCTGTGATCTCAAGACTGTGGCAGAGGTTTCAAAGAACGGGAGATGTTACCAGACAACCAGTATCAGGTCGACCAAGAATCACAACCCCTCGCTAAGACCGATATTTGGTAAAAAGGGCGCGACGTCAGAGGGACAGTACTGCCAGAGCACTGGGTTCGGCCTCACAGTCGCCACAGGAATACGAATTTCGAGACAAACTGTTTACAGGAGACTCAATCATGCTGGCATGTATGCCAGAAGACCAGCAGTTTGCATTCCCCTCACGTCTGCGCATAAACGAGCTCGTTTGAACTGGAGTTTTAAACATCAACATTAGAGTGTGGGAGAGTGGGCCAATGTGATGTTCAGTGACGAGTCTCGGTTTAGTCTGAGTAGTGATTCTCGGTGGGTAACGATATGGAGAGAACGTGGAACACGTTTTGAACCAAGAAACATAACGGAAATACATCATTTTCATCAAGGGGAGTAATGGTATGGGCAGGCATCATGATGGACGGCCGCACAGACCTCCATTTCTTTTGACACGGGGTCTGTGACTGCTCAAAGATACA
>BMAO01036847.1:0-28732 GCA_019973975.1 Trichonephila clavata
CTTACGGGCAGAGATTTTTGATTCATTTTGTTGTTCGTTGATTCGATTTTGTAATATATTCGATGTGGCGCCTTCATTATTGCATTCGATGTTGAATTTCAATAATACATTTGAAGTTGGTCTTCCAATAATGTATTCAATGTTGGTCAAATTCACATGGGGATTATCGCAAATTTTTTTTCCAAATGTTGACGCGCACTTCGCTTTTTTTTTCTTTTTCTTTCTAATCGCCATCAGAGAACTTTTAATGAAGAGTTGTTTTGATTATTTTGCTGCTGGAACAGCGCTTCTCTTTTCGGGGACAGGAGTGTTTATTTTTTTTCTTACCATCGGAGAATATTTGTTGTACAGCTGTTTATATTCGCTTTCGGTCGAAGTAGGTTTCGTTTCCCAGGCTAAAGCGCCTCTTCAGCAAAGAGAGATACGGCACGTTCCGGATTCCATAAAGTCCTTTAAAGCGATTTCCATAGTAGTTGTCTGACTTCGGTGTCCGTTTTTTAAATGTTTTAAATTTTAGATGGCTTTACATTAAAGTTAAAAATAATTTACATGCTGCAGGTTTCCTCCTTCCGGTAAATCCTGCCGGCTTATTGCTGTCGTGGTTTTTTGAATGATGAGCAAGACAATTTAATTTAACCGTCTTTATTCCATGAGATCATTTTGTAGTATGTCTGTAAGAGAGAGAGAAAGAGACGGACACGTGTTAAAACTCAAGAGTCCACGACTTCTTCAGAAGTCATATGTCTGTTCAAGTACATTCCCTATTGAAGAGGTATATTTGAAATATTAGGTAATAAAAATTAATGGTAGAAGTGGCGAGATCTTTTAAAGACATGTGTAATCCATTCCCGAACTGGGTAATAAATTTAATACTTGAAGATGTAACGGGAAAATAAAAGTTAGAGGTGGTCTAGGGTTTAATTTTAGATCTAATTTAATTATCCTTACATATATATACATATTTATTTATTTACATACAAATGTATCTATATTTGAAGATGTACATACACTCATGTCCATAAATTAAGGATAATGAAGTTCAGGCAAAGAAAGAGTTAGACGCAAAACAAATTTGACTTATTTGTAAAGTCTATTTATTAAACAAAAGGTAAAGAGCAAAAAAGATGCTATATGTTTGACATAATTAATAAAAATTGCGATTTTTACTCCCTGGAGCAAATTTCAAAAAAGAACCTATTAACAAAAAACAGTATAACATGGTTAGTATGATGGTTAATACGGAGTATGTCTCCCGGACGATGCAATACAGGCCTTACAACGCCTACGCATGCTGAGTATCAAATTATCAATCTAATCTTGGGGAATATTACACCACTCATCAAGCAATGCCCTCCGAAGTTCCGGTAGACAAGTGGGAGGGGATTGACGGGCTGCAATTCGTTGGCCAAGCATATCCCACACATGCTCTAATGGACTCAAATCCTGGGAGTATGCTGGCTAATCCATACGGGTGATATCCTCCGATTGAAGGCATTCGTCTACAATGTTTGCACGGTGAGGACGGCCGTTGTCATCCCTAAACAGAAATTCAGCACCCATGGCGCCCCGAAACAAACGTACATGTTGTTCCAGAATGACATCCTGATAGATGTGGCCTGTCATCGTTACACTCTGAGCATGCAGGTCAGTTCTGGAACCAAAAATAATTCCTCCCCAAACGAGCCATCCTGCACCACCTTAACGGTGTCATTCAATCGCTCTTGGTCGTAACGGGTAAATGGCGCTCTCCATATGAAAGTCCGGCGAGAATCAGACTGAAAAATAAACCTGGACTCGTCGCAAAACATCACACAAGACCACTGTTGTGGTGTCCACAATGTATGCTCTCTACTCCAGGTTAATCGCAGGCGACAGCGAGTTGCGGTAAGGGGAACAGATCTGACAGGCCTACGAGCATATACACCAATGTGCCCTAAGCGTCTGTACACGGTCTGCCTTGAAACTGTCTTACAGGTAGCTGAAGAGAGCTGACGAGATAGGTCTGATGCCGTGATCCGTCTGTTTCTTTTGGCTGTAACTGCCAAATACCGGTCCTTATTCGGCGTTGTAACTCGGGGGCGACCTGTGCTGTAACATTACCATCATCTTGGAATCGTTGTCAAAGCCTGGAGATGACACTCTGGGTGACTCCAAGTTCCTCGGACACTTCCAGGTGGGTACGTCCACATTCCAGTCGTCTGATAATTCTACCACGTAAAAAATCATCCAAATGCTTCCTTTGTGCTATAACTATGCGGTTATTGCACTGAAAGTCTTTTAAAGCGCTTGTGAACAATTTTACTTATTTGCCACCATTCCTTATATACCCCTCTCTTACACTGTCGTCGGTGTCGTTCGCGTCACTTGACCATGGTTCAAAATTACGCGACCGTCACCAAAAGCCCTCGTGTGCTAATCAGTGCGACGTTAATATTCTCTCACTCACTCACTTACACTGTCGTCATTGTGACGTACTATCCGTGCCATCTGGTGGTTTCCTGTAACTTGCATATTCTTCTTCAAGATGTGTGTGATAATTCTACAGGTGAAATTTTTATTTTAGAGTTCAATTTCTGTGTGATTCTGAATTATCCTTAATTTATGGACATGAGTGTATATCAGGTGTTTGAATTCATGAAATATATGTAAACTTCTCCATCTAATCATGAAACTATACATTGAATAGTTTGAAAAAAACCAAATATATATATATATATATATATTGTGTATCCACATCAATTGAACAATAGTTTTAAAATACAATTGTTATTTAATTGTATATATTGTCAAATATTTTGTTTATTAAAAAAACTGAGGCTAAAACGGTATTTTCCACACAAAAAAATTTTATAATATATATAATCTTATAAATAATTTTATTTGAAAAATATTAACCTGTAGGAAAAGGAGATTTAATTTAAATTTATATTTGTAAGATTTGAATTTACGTTTATTAATGCTCAATGTACCTAACACAGAGACAATTAAATGTTTAAATATACTTGCAAATTCTTCCCTTTTTTCTTTAGATCTAAGCAAAAAAATTTTTCTTCAGTTTTAAAATATCAGACATTACTCTATGTTACAAAAGTGAATAAATTACAGTGAATCATATGTTATAAACAGTAGATATAATTTTTTTTTCGTTAAATATGGTAGCAATGTTTTTTGAAGAAATCTAATTTTATAAGAATATGTTATTTTATATATTTTAAATTATGCATTCTCTGTACTTTAACTCATATAAATAAAGTTGAAAAAAATAAAAGTAAAATGACGCATAATTAGCTCTTTTTTTTATTTATCTTAAAATTTGATTGTCAATAATTTAAATTTTAATTTTTAAAAAGAGTTAATGTTAATTTTAAACGTGCAGAAAATTAGTTTTTGTTTTCATACTATTTGTTACAATTTTCTATATAAGTGTTGTTTATTACAATTTTTATAAACTAATTACGGGATGAAAAATTTTGTATTCATTTAAAATTTTGCATTAAATATTATAAATTTTATAGTTATATTTTTCTGTAACTTTTATACAAATAATAAATTTAAAATGTATCTGTCACAACTGAGACTATATTTCTTTGACTTCTCTTAAACTTCAATTTTAACCGCTCTTAAAATTTCTACCAAATATTATAGTTCAATGTATTGAATAAATTCATTAAATGCTTTTTTTTACCCAAACTTCGATTGTTGCCTTTTCGGTTTGTTGGATTGTTGGTTACTGAATATCTTTATCTTCTTTGTGGCGCCATCTATCGACCTTAAGGGAGAATTTAGAACAACATTTTAGAAAATAAAATATTGAAATACTGATTGTTTAACACTTCTCTTGATTTTATTTTATATATAAAATTTGGTGTGTTTGTGAGTTTCTAGGAACATACGACTGTGTATAAATCTTTTATGTGTCAGTAAAGTTAAAAGATCCATGGTATTTAAAAATACTTATAAAAAATAGATATCGTGCTATTTTAAAAAAAACGGGGGGGGGGGATCAAACACAAAATCATTTTAACGGGTACATTCGAAATTCGCAAGTTTAACTTTAAAAAAATGGATATGCAACAATGAAATTTCATTTCAAGTTTTCATTCTCATAATAATATTTTCTATAGATCAATCATACAATAGAGGCTCAATTTTTTTTTTAATATACTAGTATAATCAGAATTTTTTGAAATATTTATTTTCGAAATTGGAGTAGTTTCAAAATAAAGAAATTAATTAACAATTAATATTTTGTATAAATATAGAAATTAAGAACATATTTAAAGTGTGTTTCATTTAAGCTAACTTAGCAAAAGCATTTTGAATGTTTTGAAATTTTACAGCATTTATGCAATTTAAGGACAATTCGAAACTTAATAAACTAGCTGAGAACTGGATTGTTTTTTACAAGAATGAAAATTATTCAATTATATTGTAAAAGTATTATAAACTTGAAAACAAAAAATTTGTATAGTTTTTTTTTAATATAATACGTTTTTCAATCAATGGAAAATTGAAATATTTTAATTTCGTTTTAACTTAATCTATTCTTTTCTATTATTTTGTTCATTATTTTACTTATTATTAGTTTCGTTTATCACAGAAATGTTGAGGGAAAATGTAGCTTGATTAGTTTGAAAAGTATACACCAGATGGCAGGAAAAGAAAAACAGGAATAATTCCTAAGTTTTGAAGTTGGTTATCAGAAAATTTAACGAAGCAGAAAATAATTTTGATACTAACACATAAATTTCGAATTTCAAAAATGTATTATAAAGAGCAATGTGTGTGTTATTACTAATTTTCACATTTGAAAACATTTATTTATATTATTATTTTGACACAAGTTAAATCTTAAAATTTAATAGTTTAATTTGTATCTGTAAAAATATTTATTTAAGTAAGTTAAAATTAATTCAATAATTATTCATTACAATAACTATGAAACACGTTATCTAAGAAAATCAATAATTAAGAAGCCTACAATTTAATCCTTCTTTATTTCATTGTTTTAATTTGCTTCTAAGTAGTTAAAACTATTTGCTTACTTTCGTTAATTGCATATCTATTCCTCAAATAAATTAATTTTACCCTGGACATTTTAGAAAATAGGGTTGTATAATTTCTTATTGAAGAAATATTTTTCGTAATAATGCACTTATTTACAATAATATTTTTTCTTTATCTTAGGTTGCTTTTCGTTATAAGTTTGTTTTTAGCTGAAGATGTAATAATAACTTAAATTGAAACTTTTTATTTTAATTACTTATGATTTAATAACATTAAACGTATAAAATTTGGATTAAGAAATGTTTTGAGTTGAATAAAAAAATTATAATTTAAAGTTATTTATAATCCAAATTTTTTTTAAAAAATTTCCATTATTAAAATGGAGTTTCATAATTTTTTCATTCCAGAAGTAATTTGTCCAAAACATAATTCCGTTCAAAGAAATATTTCATTCCAAATGGTTATATCAATTATTTTGGCAAGTTCTTCATTTAATTAAAAAATATGCTTTAAAAAATTAAAAAATAAATAAAATACATTTATTTGCATTTTTTTTTTGAAACTGTTAACAAATTCAAAAGTATTTTTGAAAGAAAGAAAAAACAAACTAAACTTCTAAGTGCAAATATAAAATTATTAAATATCCGCATAATTGTTTAGTTTCTATATACAGAACCTAATAACTGTACAAGTGTATAGTTTAATAAAAGTTATTTTCTCGAAAACGTTAATATTTATTGTTTAGAGGACCCAATAATGTTATATTGGCTTATTAAGCTTATTTCAAAGGTGACATCGAAATAGAAATATCTAAAAATTTTACAAAGGAAGTAAAGTATAGATCTTGTTTATTTAATTCATGTAAAAAATTAGTGAAATTCTAATATTTTATTCTGAATTTTATAAATAAAATTTACTTATTACAAAAACTGCAAAATATGCTATACAATGCATTTTTATAAATCAATTCATTCATTAGTTTTTTTTTTTTTTGGATGGGGGGGGATGAATATTGTATGATGACGTGAAAAATTTTAGTAACTTTTAATTTTGTTGTATTAATAAAAATTAGAAAAATAATAAAGATTCTTTAATTACGACTTAAATTTATTTTTACAACTTTCTAATTATATTTATTGTTGCATAAATATGCAGATTGGGTAGCTATTAATGTCTATTATATTTCATGGCGATTGCTCTTAATAATTCAAGTTATGTGTATTACATTACTAAGAAATCAGAAAAATAATTAATTCGCGAAAACATGTGAATAGAATATAGTTTCATTATAACAATATTTGTCACACTTTTTGAATATAATATTACTTTTATCAAGCTACCCCAATAATTTATTTTACTATAAATAAGATTCCTAGCAAGACATTTACTTCTATTTAAAGTTTATGCATTGAATCAGAACTTTCAAATATGATGATAATGAAGAGTATTTCTAATTTAAAGAATTCGAAAATAATTTGGAGTTGTTGAAGTCAATTATGTTAAAGATTGATATAATATTTTTAAATATTAAATATTCCATCAATAATATTACTTTACCCAAAAAGGTATAGCGATGGAAAGAAACATAAGGCTGTCTTCGCGTAATGTTAAAGAATAGGACCCAAATTCAAAATATTTTCTCAGATATAAAAGTTGTCGAGCATAAATATGATATAATAGCTTATTTATCCTGCTGAGAGCAGTAAGTTTTATCATACTATTTATTTTTATTTGAATTCATTCATTTCATCTGATATATAACGTGTTTAGCATCTTTATTTCTGTACCATTAAGCTAGTTAAGCATTTCCATGTTAAAATAAATATAATAAATTACTTATGGAATTCTTTGAATATTTTAATTAAAAAAATTATAAACCCATGCATGAATTACAATATTGTAAATTTTCATGAAAATTGAATCATTTTTCTGTCTAATGTGATCCACGTTTAGAACAAGCTTTTATGAATTTGGCAAAGATTCATTATGACAAATTTTCTCAACAGTGAAAATTAAACATTACAAAAAATTCCACATAAAAATGGAAGATAATTCTGATTATATCTATCTATGTGTATGTGTGTGCGTGTGTGTGATAATTAAAGAGTTAATGTCAAATCAATCGAGCCATGAAAAATGTTTCATTAAGTTTTGTGACATACACAACCTTTCCCAGCGATTCTGCACTTCTCTGTGTATTCAGTAAATTGCAGTGTTCATTTACATGATTTCAACAAAAAATATTTGAAATATCAAGTAATTCAAAAAGATCTTACGTAGCTTAACGCTTTACAAAAAAAATTACTGAAATATTTTACTTCAAATATTAAGAAAGTAAATACGCCATATCATGTTCTCTGCTTCGAAAAAAAAATGGTGTTTGCTTAATGGAAAACCTTGTGCTTGATGAATTTCCCATGATGTCAGTCGGTAAACATCATTAAGGAGATTTTCTATTCTTGTCTAAAAATTATATGCGTTAATTTTACACACACTCAAATGATATACCTCTATTTCTTTTAAATTAGTGAAAAAGACTAAGATGAAGTGTATTAAAAAAGAATTTGCACAACATTAACACTTTTCCATTATTAAAGAATTTTTATATCGTCCTAGCACATTTCATATTAAAAAAGTCTACTTAAAACTCATAAAGACCTTAGATCTTTCTTTAAAGTGTTATTAAAAAACATTATCCAATCTTTTTTAAATAGGAAAGTTAAAAAACTGGAGCCATTTATTCAAAATTTCCTTTTACAGATCAAAGTTACAACATACTGTGTGAGATCTTTTGTACACACTATAATTCCATTCATATATTTCTCATTTAATTCTGAAACTGAGAAAAAGCGAGTTTAAAAAGAAAACAAAATTTAAAAAGGAAACAAAATTTAAAAACTTTGCATTTGCCTGCTTTCCGATCTATTGCTCATAAAATTGACGATTGGCAAACAATTGATCCAGAACACATCAACTACTTCCAGCCAGCTTCCATGTGAATTTCCAAATACAAATTCTTCTGTTAACAGAATTTTTTTCTACTGAAATAGCATCCAGATATGGGAGATTTAGTCCAAGCAATTTGGCGACATTTGTTCGATGCTGTGAGAAATAGCTTTCATCTGGTTTTGTAGAATGCAAGTCGCATCATTTGATATATCGGCTCGTAGTTGCCTCAGAAACGTTCATTCTAACTTCCCCAAATTGCTCAGTCTCCGATCAAAACGTGTCTATTTTTAAGAATATTGCAAGAAAACCAGTTCACTCCCGTCAATATTAGCTTTCAACCGAAAGCCTTATCGTGTCGAATATTCCAATATATTATTGCATACTGCTGAGTGCTTCAAGCCAAAGTTTCGGCAATTTTTCATTGAGAATAGCCATTTTGGTGAAGTTGAATGATTAAAAAACGCACAACAATATCTCAAAAGACTATCCCAGTGCATTAATATTATCGATAATAATAATAAATAACTCCGCCTTAAATGTAGTTTGTAGTTTTCTATTTATAACATCACACATGAATTAACATTGAGAGAAAAACGGCTGAAATTATCAGCGGTTGTTTTTTGAAGTGAAAACTTCTTTAGCGGCGTTGGGCACTTTTTGGTAGGGGAAAATCTTATGGGTTCGCGTCACCGACATGCTCTGACTGGCGCACGCGCAGTGTGCTGTTCGCCTAAGACACTTTTTGGATGGGTGAAATTTCGTGCGTTCGCGTCACCGACATGCTAATAGCAGTATATCTGTAGCTATACAGCTGATGTATAGTGCTGTGTATATCTTATAAGTGAAATTCAATGGATTTAGTGAAAAGTTCAATGTGTATATACTGTGCATTGCTCGCTGCGATTCCGAGAATGGGCAATACATATTAATGATTGCCGTTTATATTTCGCCTGGAAAATCTATGAGACAGATACAACAATTTTTATTCGAAAATTTGATGATTCATACAAAAGAAGGTTCTGAAATACTCGAAAAAAGATTTGGAGAAAAATATCATAATGTACCTATGATTTTAAGTGGATACTTCAATATTAACTTTGCAGATGATAAAAATCTACCGCTAATTGATTTTCTAAATGAAACACTTAATTTAAATATGTCCAATGATCGAAAAACTCAGAACTACAAAATATAAAACGACGATCGATGCGGTTTTTACGCGATACTTAGATAAATTTGAATCAAACATTTTCCTTTCTTACTTTAGTTACCCTAAGCCTATTGTATATTTTTTAGAACAAAATTAAATAATTGAAAGTACAAAAAGTCTAAGTATTGTTGAAATTAATGATGACAATGATGAAAACAATTAAAATAATATTAAAAATCAAGTACATTGAAATTTAAGTAAATACAAATGCTATCCATAAATAATATGATTGTATATTAATTGTTATTTCAATTGAATTGTATTTATATTTTGTCATGATCTTGTACAGCCCGTAATATATTTGAATAATAAAAAAACCATATAAACATATGCATTTATTTGTTGCTCGGAGTGTCAATAAATGTGAAAACCATATTGATGTTGATAATTTTAATTCAAACATTATGATATTTCAAATTTTAATTCTAAAACCTCTAAGTTTTCACTTCTATCGGCAGTCTCTATAACTGCCAATTTTTTTTTACTGATAACTTTATAATAACGCGTTAGGGTTCGGAATGCAATTTTAGCGCATAATTGAATTATTTTTTTCTTGTTTTCAGTTGTGCCATATTTACACATGATAATAACAACACAAATTATGAATTTGACAAAGTAAGCATACAAGCTCATATTTATTTACTTAAAAAATAAATGAACTAACGTGCATGACGTTAGAGCGTTGTGTACTCTTCCCCCCCCCCCGCCTTTCTCTCGAATATCAAAGTTTCTGAATCATCCTTTTTTGTAAATCGTAACATTGATAAAAATTATAAAGGTAATTCATAGTCTTTTTTTCCTACAATTGATAACAAATTTCTTTAAAGTCAGTAGCGTATTCAAAATTTTATTTCTGATTTGATTGCCTATAAAGTTTGCATTCGTCACAGTTATAACCAATTAAATTATTTTATGAATGATCCTTTTTGTGAATTATATTTATTTTTCTTTTAATATACTTCGAGTATATACGAAACAACTTCGTTACATAATCTTCGTTTCTTTTAAAACATTGATAAGCCGAATGAAATGGGGGGGGGTTGAGACAGGAAAAATAAAGTTTACCCACCAGATAAAACGCGACTAAAAAGGTATAGAAACATAATTTACTATTTTTATATTCTTCTTTGGATATGAATAATGCAAAAAAAATATCTTTAAATATAAAAATTTCGTGAAGCCAAAAATTTACTAATACCTAAATTCATCATTATAATCAAATTATTTCAAAAATTCATTTATTTGTCTGCATTAACAATAAGATAATAATTCATCCACATTTATTTCTCCAAATTTATAATTTCGGACCACCCACCTAATATGTTCTTTATTCATGTTCATTTAATAAAAACTTAATTAATACATTTAACTCTATACTAAATCGTGTTCCACGTTCGAAATTAAATATAAGTAAATAAAAATATTTGATTATTTCAAATCTGTTAAGAAATTCATCAACTATAGTCGCAAAAATAAATGTATAAACAAACCATTTTTAGCAAAAGCAACTGAAAATTGTCTTCAAAAAATCCCTCATTTCAACCAAATAGCTCTTCCGTAACTGTTCTGAAATCATACTGTCCATTCCATGCGAACGTAAAAAGGAATACTCTAGAGGAATAAGGAAACTCAATTGAGGAAATATATAGGTCTAATAATGTGGCATTACTGCTGATCACTGCAGCAGGAACATAATGTCCATGGACACTGCATCAAAGAAACAAGATATTTTGGAACACATATTTCCGGTCTAGAAGAACTTTAACCTACCGAACAGTAAAAATAAAAATTGTACCTAATATTTACTAATGTGGATTTGAGCTATAATTTGCATCCAGAATAAGGAAAGATAGAAATTAAATTCAGTGATTTGATTACGTTGAATTCGAATTCTCTATCAATATACATTAAATGAATAAACATTCTGAACAAAATTATTTCCTGAATATATTTGACAAACATTCCACATATATAAATGTCCTATGAGAGTAGTTTCTAATGTACTGTTCTGTGATAAAATAATAGTTATAGAAAGAGCTATTAAGTTTTATAAATATTTTACATGAAAACTGTCATTTAAAAGATTAATATCATTTATACGGACCTCGAAAAGTTTACTTTTTTAATTATTAATTAAAACCAGATACTATGAAAATAATTTCCCGTGTTTCTTTTTTATATGTATCTTAAATTTTAATGTAAAACGTTACAAAATATACACGTAAAGTCAATTAAGCAAAATGCATAATTAAATGGACATCAAAGAATTATTTTTAGGAATTTAATAGGTACACATAAAATTAATTATTAGGAATAAAAAAAATAAGTAAAAAGTAAATTTCAAACTGTTTTTTTCTACGTTAGTGAATAACCAAAATAAAACAAATATAATGAAATACCAGAAAGATATATATAAATTTTGAAAGTATATATTTTAAGGATAATTTTCATAGAACGTTAAAAACATTAATAAATTTAAAAATGGTTGACACCTACTGTTTTAAACAGTAATAAACGTAACACTCTAAACATAAAAAAAGCTAAAAGACTGGTTTTCTGTTTCAAATCTTTTTTTCTTTTTAAAAAATTGTTTATATTTGTTAAAAGTTGGCTTTATTTAAATGATGGAAACAATTTGCACCATAAAAATGCTATTAAAAGTTTCTTTTCCACTGATGATTTAAAAACTGTTTACATATATCATCTTGCTGTGTTAATATTTAATTTTTTTTTAATTACACTAACTTGATAAAAATTTATTTTAAATATTAACTACTTTTATAAAAAAGTATACATCCTAAAAATGTTTTTAAAATCTTTTGTTTTAAATTTTTGACAGTTTGAATATTTCATATTTTTCTAGATTTAATATGAAATAATATTTAATAAATGCAAAAATTAAGGAATTTCTAAAATAGCTTTTTTTATTATTTTTGTTTTGTATCACTAAATTTCTAATTAATATATAACCTTAAACCAGTTTAAAAATTAAGTTTAGAATTTAACCTAGTTTATTAATTCTGTTAATTTAAGAGTGAAAAAAATCATTAAAAACAGTCTCCTTTTTATTCTAAGACATTTTTAAAGACAAAATCTTTCGATGATTTAATCTTTGAATTTTAAAGACTTAAAAATCAACGTTTTTGTTTTGATTGATCATAAATATTATGAAGGAACGTGACTGTGCACTAGTTTTTCAGACTCTTAATACTTATGTAGATTTAAGATAACTAAAATATGTTTAGAGTGAAGTTAATTGAAACTCTCAGAATATTGAAGTACTAAGTTTCCCTATCAAAGATATGCTTTTATTACTTCAATTTATTTCGGCGTGAATTTTAAACTTCCATAACGTCTCAGACATTAATAAAATACACTTTTAATAACGCTAATATAACTTTTTTCTCACCACTTGAGTCTTGGAATTTCCAAATCAAATAAATTTTTTCAACTGCACCTTTTTTTAATGAAAAACTTAAGCTAGCTATTGAGTTTCTGATAAATGAGCACACCTCAAAGATATTTACTTACAGGAGTGAAAACACTTGTAGCAGCACTAGCAATAAATTAATTTTTTTTTGTTCGGTTTCTTACAAAGTTCACATTCTTTTCCCTTTTCTGCTGAATTTAATGCATTACAAATAATGCGTACTGGGGTTCTCAAATAATTTTTGAATATATAACACAATACTATATTATTAAAGTGTTGTAATATAGGATATATTTTCAAACGTCTTTTTCCTTTTCATGAGATTAACAGATTTTACAATCCAAAAAGTATAGACTTTAAGTTTGTTAACAAATCAAGATATGACAGATATATTAACTGAGTTTTTTTTTATTAAAGTCCTATTTCGAAGCTAGACAAAGGCTGCTTGAAGGACCTCACAATTTTGAACATCGTCAAATTACCATGAAGATATTTGAACTGGCAAGCCACTCTCCAAACTTCCACACCACTCCCATGTGAGGCCTCTATAGATTTAATGAACAGTTTCTCAACGCGGGAGGGTCTTTAGTCATAATAGGACTCACAACCATTTCGCATCCCACTCAACTACCTCAATAACATGAAAATATGGAATTTGTTAGAACATTGAAATGTATAACTTTTATACTCGTAATATCCATAATTAATGTGATCTAGGGAAATGTTCTGAAAAGAAATGTTTGCAAATATACTGTAATGAAACTATTTATACATTATTCCAATTACAAAGATCTAAATTTCGAATCAGAGAGAGTATTATCATTCTAATAATGAATATAACTTATAACGAATTTTCGTGAGAAGGTATTTTATATATAATCAATTGGAAGTTGTCTAATCCATTGGTTTTTCCAAAGCATATTATACTTTAGTGTTGCGTTGTACCATCTTTCTTTTTTTGATAGAAATGATTCGAATCAACACGGACTCTTCAAAACACTGGAAGTGTTGGGAAGCCTTACTGATCCACGACCACATCGCATATTTTATAGCTCTCTAAATTTCGATGTAGAGTATTTAGCGTATTGATTCGTGATCCCATCCCATAGTTTTTCAGTGATTCTTGAGATCAGATGATCAGTAACGGATGAAGAAATATCAGACGCTTAGAATGTTCATCAAACTATATGGTGCCACACTAAAAAGTGATACCAGCTCCTAGGGAATGTACTAGGTTTTCAAAGGCTAAATACAAATCCACAGTTCCATTAGAGAAAAAAGTTCATTAATTCATTCGGGTAAAATTCGGAAGCGATGGCATTGTATTGTTAAAGGACAAGGTCTCCAGTATGATACTGGATACACAAATAGAAACACTTAGTCATCAAATACATTGAGATAATGTTGATATGCGAAAGACGATTTAACATGTATCGGATGCCCTACTTAAACCTACGTTAACAATCCTCAAATACGAAAGTTACCCAGACGAGATTATAAGCTCCCTGCTGCGATTTCATTGATCTCTTCATGGAAGGGAGGGTGCTGTACTTACAAGAATACTCTTCCATTGACATGTACAAATGTGAAACTTTATTCAATAGCCTAAGGAGAATTTTATCACAATACTTGAGTTCATAAGCAACGTCCTTGCTCCCATGCACCCTGGTCTGCAAAAGTACTGGGATTATTGCTTTACCCCATAAAGAAAAGGTAATTTTGGATGGTAAGTACATATAAGCGATGAATTGCCAAATAATTTCCTGGATTGTGGATTGTTAACCTTTTGTTATAATGAAAACGAATCGATGATGATAATTCCCTTCATCCAAACTGGGTTTTTTAGGCAGTTGGGCTCTAGAAGGGATGATTTTTTCGAAACTGGTGCGACAAGTGCTACTCTCAGTGGCTGGACTGCTTCCAAGATCAAATTGATATACTGGACACCGACAATCTTCCTAAAAAATGGATTTAAACCATTTGCCGACCATTACTGAATTTCATCACATTACTTATCAACTACTTATATCGTTTGCTTTCCAATTATTCAACTACCGAAAGTGTCATATTTTCAGTTCTTAGATAAATCTGTATCTATAACACAGATACACAGTATTTGTGTTAAGGTATCCGACTACCCTAAATTGTGAACTTTGCCAAAAATTTACAATTTTTTATGATTTTATTTTATAGACCATCTTATTAGTTTTATAAAGTTTTATAAAAGTTTATTATTCTGTTCATATCTGTTCTTATTAGAACAAAAACTGCAAGTGTTTTAGTAAAAGTAGATGCCATTACACTAAGCAAGATATGTCATACTTTAAAACACGTTTTACTCGAAATGTGTGTTTTTTTTAAATACTTAAAGGTCCAGCGATTGCTAAAAAAGTTTTGAAAGTAGTTAACTGAAATTTTTTACGTTTGTTCCGTATAATAGTAGAAGTGTTTTAACTTTCAGATTTATCAATTACGGTTTTATTACACAATTTACAGCCCCTTATGTGAATATAAAAACTGTTTTTTAAGCAATTTCATGTAAAAAGAAAGATAAAGTGCTCTAGTTTTTGTAAAAATTAAAATATCTCTTATCCTGAACGTAAGTTCAAAAATAAACGACATAACAATGCATCGAATTGAAAATTTTAAAATCTATTTATAAACTTTTAGTACAGAATGGGCCGCGTTTATGTTATTTTTGTGTCAATTTTTTCCCATTTTAGTAATAATAATTCCTTTTTCTATTCTTATTTTTAGCATATTTTTATTAAAATGTCAAAACAAATCTAAAATAAACAAAAAAATTTCCATATTTCCATTTTTTTTAAAAAACGTTGTCGCAAGTAGTCGGATACCTTAAAACCTTAATCATAAAAAGAAGAAAAGCACATTTTAACAGAAAAATCCTCATGTACAATTTACATAAAACTACGCAAGAAAATGTATCGATTTTACTTAAAATTTTGTAATTAAGTAATGCATAATTTACAAATTTATAAAATAAAAAAATATAAAAAAGCTAATGATAACAAGGTGAATGATATGATTTCACTCAAATATTTCATGAGGATGTTATACTATTTAATAATCATTTATTATAATAATCATTTATCATAAAAACCACCCATACATAAACATATAAAAGCATGTACACACTTATACGTATATGTGTATGCGTGTAGAAATAATTTAACGATTTTTAAATAAAATTAAATATTTTTAATAAAATATACGATGATGCCATAATCTTGTTCAATTGATATCACCAAATTAATTACTTTTAATTGTAGTTTTATGCAAATTATTTATTGATGAAATCACATAATTGGTGCAAATATAATCGATGCAATTTATTTAACTTTTAAATAAATTTTAATTCATCATGTTTTGATTCTGTCACACATGTAAAAAGCAACGCATTATTAATATAAAGACACTAACATATATTAAATATTAAATAGGTATTTGAATTAAAAATTGATACTTATTTTGATGAATAAAGTATTTTCTCGTTCCTTGTGGATTCATTGATAATTAATTAAAACACAAATTCCCCTTTTACTAATTTTACATAATTTAATATTCGTACATCTTTAATCTTCTTTAATCACTTACATTTTATCTTCGGTATAAAATGGTTTTTTTTCAAGTTACATTGTAGCAATCAGTGGATCTCCTCTTTCCTTAATTGATATTTAATCAATTACATGCCCATTGTATTACTTCTATGTTTGGCTAAGGTGCTCACAATGCATCGGTTTCTATCATTTTCTAGTATTCATGTCCATTTCGTTTGAGTTGCTTATTAAATCTAAATAAGAAACTCAATATGATTAATAAGCATTAAATATCTCTCGATATATATAAAAAATGTCATGATGCTGCAATAAATTAATTTATATATAAGGTATAGTTAGTAAAAATGGGACTCAAAAAGTTGAATTTAACTTATCAGGAGTGCAACGAAAGAATTTTGCGAAAAAAAGAGCAAATGAAGAATGTGTACGAAAAACACAAATTTTTAAAGAAGATATTAGCTGAAAACTTAAGTCCTGAACAGTTAGCAAAACTTCGAACCACCCGGAGAATTGAAAGCTTAAGGCCTGAGCAATTGGAAAGAAAAGGAAACAAGTTAGAACGAACCATGAACATAATAGAACTAAAAGACGCAAATTAATGAAAAGCTTATATGAAGATGAACAACTTAAATATTTGGACAATGGGGATTTTAATATAGAATATAAATTTTGTTGTGCATTGTTTTTGAAAAGGAAATGCCCAAGTCGAAAAATAGTTGCTGTTATCAATCAAAATACGCTTACAATGTACTGAAAAAATTGAACTACATGTAAATTACACTTTTACACTTTGAGCAATGAGTTTGTCAGTCGCATATAATTTGCACAATGGAATTACGCCATTAGAAAATTAGATGTCTACAGAAAAATTAATAAATATGTATGTGTGTAATTTATCAATTTATTTTTTTTAAATTTTTTAGGTAGATACATTAATTAGCTCTGCATTAACTAAGTAAACTGAATAATTTTAATAATATTGTATTGAGACTTTAAGGGTATATTTTAAAAATATTGTACTGAGATTTTAAATTATAAAACTATGTCACTAGCAGTTGTTCGTGATCCAATGCAAGCTGTATTCGAAAATGGTGTGTAAGAAGTCTCTGGCGAGTTTTATATCGTTTATGGAAAAATTACTCAAATATTTAGTAACATACTTACATTCCGAGTCATTTTATGTGTCAGATATTTGTTCTGTTGATTTTACAGAAATTTAGGATGAATGAAAAATTTTCGATAAAATATATGCAAGTTCCATTAAGTCAAATATGATTTTGAAATTCTTAAAATGTTTTTTTTAATTTTATTGTATTTGTAGTCGATTGTAGCATTTCAATTATTATACATTAAACGACAACATATTAAATTGATCTAATTTGAGAAAAATATATTACTATAAGAAATTATATTAAGAAATTTGAAAGGAGAAGACATATCTTTTTAATTACTCATTTATATTTATGAAGGATTATTTGGTTTGGGATAGGATTAAGTTCAATTAAATAAAAGAAACTTCCATCCAAACTAAAATGGAAAGATTTGAACAAATTACTAGTTGCAATTTTTCATTCTTTTTCTAGATTCATTTTTCGATTCTATTCTAATTTCCAACGAACCGAATCAACCGTATCTTCTCTTTTATCCCATTTATTTCTCCCAAAGTATTTCCATTTATTCCAGATTTCTTTTCCTTCTAGTCAACTGTCTGTTTGTAGGTTCTAAGTAATCCCTTCTTGCTTAATGACACGTCAGACACCTGCATATTATCGATTCACGCATGGAATAACATGTTGCAGAGAGTTTCATCTTGCAGGTGGTAAAAGTAATTGAGGTTTCTTAAATGAATCCCCAGAAAATTTTTCTTCGGTTGTATTTTGAATGTAAACAAGAAACTTTTCATTTCTTGAAAAGAAAGGTGATATTGAGAATTTATTCTGTAGGATACCGTATTTGGGTTTCATAATGCTCGCATGGGGAATATATGTAAATTGCATAGGTTGTTTTTCACCTTATTTAATTTAAAACTCATTTAAAACATTACATAAAGTTTAAAAAGAATGTAAAGTAAATTATGCACATTGGTGAAAATGAATGCTAATTATAGCGTTGTAATCAAGAATTTTGAAATAGGTATAGAAGCTATTTATATTCAAAGTTGTGCAAAAGTTAACTAAACCGTTTTATTTAATATTACTACATTGATTTACCATATCATACGAATTATAAATGTAAAAAAAAATAAGGGAACATTCTACTCTTAAATCGAAATATTTACTTGTTTAACTCTCATTTTAGACATTAATTTTACTGTATGTTTGCGAAATAACTGCAAGAACCAAAGAAAAAAAATTTAATTCTTGGAAAAATGATCTTAATGCAGAATTTGCTTTTTCCTGCTTATCGAATATAATTAAACTTAGTAAAGATGTTAGTTGAGTAACGATCAAATAAAATTTAAGTCAATAACCTATTTTTCAACTTCCACTCTTTATGTGAGAAAAAAGACACTTTGTAAGTTTGGTCATACGCACACACAAACGATGTAATATAATTACTTATTTCCTTATTTTTAATCTTTATTTACAATTTCCCATTGGCAGAACATCGTTAATTGAAATTGGTAACAATTATTCAATTTGTTGGCTAAAAACAATTTTGTTCAAATGATTTTAGTAATTTTTGTTGAAATAAATAGTGAAAAATATTTTAATTTTAGCAATTTTATTAAGTTCTATGCCATAGGAAAGGTAGAAAATTTTTCTCGTAAAAGTAGAAACTTTACCATATCACATAAATTCTTCTACATATCTGATACTCTACATATATATGGTAATTTTCCCACAATGATTTCGATGTATTCATCGTAAAAAATTTTCTAAACAATGCTTCATCTCAAAAAGACTGTAATTATCACCTAAACAGAGCAAAAGATATGTTACCGTTAATAGCTCAAAGGGAACTAAGTTACAAGGCATATCAATTAAATAATTATTTAATCATCATAGCTATTTAAGTTCAAAATATATTTTTACATTGAGTTATTCATTAAAGAAGTAAATTTATTTGTTACAGCTATGTATATGTGCTTTGATAATTTCTTTGATGCATTGATTCCCTTCTAAGATTCATGGTTTTATATTCTAAATCTATGTTATACTTAGTAGAAAATAAATTTGAAATAAAATAGGCATTTCTAATACATTAATTTAGAAATGTGTAACATAATTTATATTTCTTTTAAGTGGCTTATGGGGTGGTTAAGATGTGTCTTATTATAATTTAAAGAATTTAATGCAAGTATTTTATTGGTAAAAACTCGGCTAAATGTAAATTTTTTTTAATTCAAAATAGTCGTTGTTTTATGTACATAAAATAGTTTTTGTTTTCCATTATAGGGACAAATTTCGTCATTTTTCCTATTTTTTTTACCAAAAGATAAACTAAGAATGAGAAGAAAATTATGCGTTCATTATTTTTTCTAATACTAAAATTTATTTAATAGCTTTACAAATACATTTATATTTAAAAAATAATTAGTAAATTCTTTAGAAAGTAATATTAAAATGTAAAATATCAATGAATACTGCTATTGTTATATTTCTGTATATAAAGAACATTCATTACCTTCAACTGTTTTTTCTTTCTTATTCCTTTTAGCTTTTTCTTACAATTCGCTTTATTTTTATTGACAGTCTTCGCCAATAAAGAAAAGGAAAAACCTTTTACCAATGAAGTTCGATTCAAGATTTGTTGTTTCCGTTCCTCTGATAAACAGATATACTTCGGAAAAAGAGCTATTTTTACCATTATTTTTCTTAAGGTTCTAGACTAAAAGAAAAATTCGATGAGAAAAGTTAAAGTTCGTGACGACCATGAAAAGAATTCTTTCATAAATGAAATGTTTCCGTTTTTTATTCTTGATGAAATAAATAATTGGAAAAAAGATGGTTTTCAATATTAAAAATGGGAAGGTAAAGGGAATACATTATTTTTGCATGAATCATTACAAACAGAACGAAATAAAACAGAATAAGAATGCACTTAAGAATATATTTAGTTATATCAAGTATATAATATTAATGGTAGCAATATATAAATGATTATTTCATACTTTATTTAGAGTTTTAGAAAATATCAAGAGCACAATGTAATTGAAATTTTGACTTTTAGAACATTTGATTATATTTATAAAAGTTTTCTCAGAAAATTTTTTTAAACGTTTAGAGTAGTTATTAAGATGGAAATAATTTGCAAATATAGTTCTGAGTATTTACAGTCATGTATATTTGTAATACACAGTATGTAAACGTATATTTTGAAACACCCTGCTAATTAAAATAGTTGAATATGTATTTTTATAAAAATTGTATATGCTTTCACCTAACATGAAATAAGAAACTTCAGGTTTCTATCATCATAATTTCCATATTCCTTTAAATTCATGAATGAATTCACGGAAAGTAAATATCAAAATGAAATCGTTAGAATATTCACAAATATTATCGAGAGTACACTATGTAATTTTTCGAAGTACCGAAAAAAGAACTAAAGAAAAATGTCTTTTTTAAAAGTTAAAGAAAAGTTAAATTTTTCTCTAAAGTTCTTTATTAATATTACCAAACTCATCTTGAAAGAGTTTTTCATACAAATTTCATGATCAATTATAAGAAGCACAATTATAAAATTGAGATTAAATCTTTGGCTTAAATTCAGATTGCAAATAAGCAACACATTTTTTATTTTTCTGATAGCACATTTGATTAGTGATAATACATTTTAAATTATTCTAACACCACAAACTTTGAGAAATATTTCACTGTTATGTGTAATGTTATGTTAAAAATAGTTAAGACAAAGGTGTAAAAATGTCAAGGTATTTTCGAAAGAGTATGAATGAATATTTTTTTGATATTTAGTGTCCTTCAAATTGAAATAAATATGTAAAATATTTTAAAAATATCATAAAAATAAAAAATTAAAACTTCAATGCAATTTTTGGGCAAAAAAAATAATGAAAAAAGTATATATTCTCAAAAAATATTAATCTTATGGAAAATGCTTCGATGAAATTTCTCAACAGAGATAAAAATTGGAATTTCGAAGAATTCTCATTATTTTTAGAGTTAATATCACCCGAAATAATAACCGATGTTTTATGTTAAAATTTATCCACTCTCTGATGTATAAATCCACTTCTAAGTTATTTATTTCAAACATCCTAGTTCACGCTTTGTTCGGGTTTTTATCTGTACGTAAGAGAAATATTATTACGCAAAATCAATTTACAATAAAAGGACTACGTTTTAAAAATATGTTATTTTTTCTTCACTTTTTGCAAAAAATTGCATTGTAATAATAATCCTAAAACAATGCTATATATATATATACTTTTCCATGTGACACTAAATATCAAAAAAATTATTCAGTTACTCGCTATTTTGAAATCAAAGTTCCGAACGTAGGATACCTTAATACAAAAGAAAAATACTACTTAACTAAATTATACGCGCAATACAAGTCCATTTTCCAATAAAACATAAAAGTTCAGAAGTCGGGAATTAAATTTATTAGGGGGGGGGATAAAACAAAGAGAATAAACAGACATCAGTACGAATAACAAATTACATAAACGCCAAATCATAAAAAAGAAATTTATTCTGCATTGTATACTTTCATTACAAGAAAATAACATGAGTTATGAAGTAAAAATATTGTTCAGTAGGAAAATTATTGTAGTTCTGATGATAAAAGAATAGTCAGGTATGTCATATCGCTTGACAAATGATGCAGATCATAGTTTGCGAATCCATCCCTAAGCCTATTTAGTTTTAACGTTTCTGTTACGTTAACATGTGTTTCCTGACATTAATTTTTCCTTCCAATAAGTTACTTTCTATTTTACGTTATGTCTTAGATTCAAAGTAAATGAATGTATAAATAGGCATTTTTTTCATACAAATATGTTATCCAAAGATTTATTCTATATTACAGAGAAAATGTCACTGTCACTTCAACCTACAGGAGCAAGCTTTTTGATCGATTGTCGAATCACGATGCACACGCCCAATCTTACTGGAGACATTCGGATAATCAATTATGGATCAATTTCTAGATCAATAAATTTGGTCGCTGAATGATACGACATCGAATATGCTGGTGAAGGTAATGTGTATTTTATTGACGAGTACAAGTGGTTATAGATATTACCTCATTATAATGATATTGACTTTGAAATTTTTGCCGATTTCGAAGTAGTAACTCCGATCCGAAGTTCTAAAGGCTTCATAAAATTATATCTCTTTTTCGGTAAACATTAACAACTGATGTAAATTAAGAATAAATATATTATTAAAAAAATATTGCTTTAAAAATAAAAGGGTTTAGTTATATTTTTTAATGAACATGTAATACATTTTTATGAATAAAAACTTGCCTGTATAAAAAATAAATGAACGCATGTAATGGTGCAGATTTAAATAATTCATATAGTTCGCACTTTATATTAATCGAATGAAGTTGAACTTTCTACACTTTGAGTTAAGCTTATGTTACCTATTACTAATCTTTGTATCTTCAAACATTTACACACCAAAAAAATATTGAACTTTTTAAAAAAGTTATTCAAATGTATTTTACATTTTAAGCGTGAAAAAGAATTAGAAAATCACAAATTTAGCTCTTGTCCTTAATTTTTTCTCGTTTAAATTATCTTTAACCTTTTCGAAAATGATAAATTATTGCATTTATTTTCAGAAAATGCTCATGAAACACGTAAATCAGAAAATAAAATTTTATCAACAGATATGTAAAACATTTTATACATAGCGTTCTTTTAAACTGAGTTAATTTTGTAAAACTTAATTACAAGTACGATACTATTCTTGTAAATACATCCTTTTACTTTTCCTTTCACATGAATTCCCAGGAAGAATATTAAAATTAATATTAATAGGAGACTTGAAGTACTTTAAAATAAAGTCATAAACACATTCCAGACACAATAATTTATTCTTCAATTCAATAAAGCATCATGGACAACATCAAAGCAGTCCTAATGTCAACATCATAATCTCTACCTAAGGCTTTAGTTAAATTCCAATACTAAAATTCAATTAAATTTATGGTTACTATAGGTTTAGTGAAATATTTTGACACACGTTAAATTGAATTTCCTCAAGTAATGAATAGTTATGTTTATTATATAATATGAATATTTGTTAAGTCCAATTTATTATATCCTATTTTATTACCTACTTAATTCGCATAAGTGAAGAACTTATTTGATCATATTTACTTAATTCTTTAAAGAATTCATATCTATTTAATTCTTAAAATTTACTTTGTTAAGCAAAATGTGCTTTAAATTTTAAATAAAGAATTTGAGTTCATATTCTCTCGTACACCAATATTTGGATAAAATTGCTATCAGTATTAAATTCTTTTTACTGTATAATATTATTCAAATATTAAATACCAAATATGTTTTCATGTCATATACGTATTATGAATAATTTGTAATTAAAATAACAGTTTTGAGTAAACACAAGAATTTTAAAACGAGAATTCTCAAACCTTTAAATTTTTTTGGAAAGCATTTTCTCTGATAAACTCACTAGTCATTGTAAAAAATTAATAAATACAAGTTAATTTAGCTTTTAATTTCACATGTAAACGGAAATTTTTACATATTTTTCTCCAGTTCTGAAAACTTATATCTATTGTTCAAACTTTTAAAATTCAAAAAGCATTTTTGGTATCGATATATGATGTATAATACATCAATAAAGAGGTCCCGCACCTAACATACATGTATAGATGGTGCTAGCTTCTAAATTTCCTGTCTAGCCATCTAGTACTAACTTTCAAACGACACGTATCACACACAAAATTTCGTGACAATATCTTGTTTAGTTGAACAGTTACAGTGATTTTAGTGAAACAACTTTTGTCTGCTTAGAAACCATGGAAGGAAAAAAGCTTCTTGTGAAAATTACTTTTTGATTGGAAAAACACTGTTCAAGCATAACAATGGCTTGATAAGTGTAATTTGGGCTCTGCTTCATCGCCAACAATAGTTAAGACATGATTTGCAGACTTAAAACGTGGTCGATTAAAAACATCAACAATTCAGAGCGTTGTTTGTTTAAGCGAAATAAACAGGATTTTTTTACGGGGATACGTGACAATGGATGAAACATGGATTAATTACTACACGCCTGATTCAAAAAAAATGTGAGTTGAGTGCACAGCAGCCGGTGAAAGTCGATCAAAGCGACCCTGAACTCAAACGTCAGCTGGAAAGATTATGGCATCCGTATTTTTGGATACACGTGGAATTTTGTTTATTGACTACCTTGAATAAGGCAAACAATTCATAGTGAATATTTCATGGTGTTATTGGATAAACTGAATGAAAAAAAGAAAAAACGTCCAAAAATGCAAACGAAAAAAGTACTGTTTCACCAAGACATGTGTCACAAGTCCGTGAAAACCATGGTCAAATTGAACGTAATGCGCTTCGAATTACTTTCTCACTCACCGTACAGTCTAGATTTGGCCCCAGTAACTATACTGGCTGTTTTCAAACTTTAAGAGAATCCTACAGGGGAAGAGGTTTGACTCAAACAAAGAAGTAATTGCCGAAGTTGAAGCCTATTTTAAGAGCAAAGACAAATCATTCTACGAAAATGGTATTAAAAGATTAGAAGAGCGCTGGGTTGAATATATCACTCTTAAAGGGGAGCATTTTGATAACGTACAATTTGCCTAAAAGTTGTTGTTTTATTAGTTAGGCCCGACTTATCAAGTGATATGTTACATATAGACATACAATATTCAAATAAATTCTCAAACTATTTCTTTTGATATGATAAAATAAAATGTTGCATTAAGACCCTTATCATAAAATATAGCTTTTAAGCGCGCACGAAAAAGTAATTCTTTTATTATTTACAATCTTGAAATTATAATGAGTTGGAAATTATTTTTACACAATTAGAAAAACACTTATTGATTTCTAAATTATTTTTTCTTTTTATTGAACAAGATGATTTCATTCATTGAAGTTTTAAGTAAAATATTATTTTTAAGTCAGAATTTCACTCGTACACCCTAGAAACAATTCACGTACTTCTAGAGTATGTTCCGCAGTTTGAAAACCGCTGGTTTGACACCCTGGTTAGGGGTCAGTGGCGTAAAGTACACCCCAGTACTGCGGGAAGCCAAAAGCTCGATTGACACTAAGTACATATTTGGGCTTGGAGACCAAAACCTGAGTTTGCAGGGTGTACTCTAATATTCTCCCTAACGCCACTGTAATCAAAAACACATTAAAAATGACTCTCGAAATCTGACCAGGCAAATTAAATTGGATTTAAGTATAATATAAATAAGCTGATATAGATTTTTATAGCCATACTATAAAAAAAAGTAAGGCACAGATGATTTTCATTTTATGAGAATAAAAATGCAATTATGCGCTTACTTTTCACTTTAGGTAAAAACTCACGTGCATCAAATTTATAAAAGTGCAATTGGTGTTGTTTATTTTTATAAAAAAATTTTCTCTGGATTTTTTTCTATGTAACTCCTTAACTTCCACCGGCGCATACATAGTTGTTGCTTACCCATTGCATTAAATGCCCCGGAGACCTACATATACGTATTTCCGAAATACGATATTTTTCTTTGCCCTTCTAGCAGTAAAATTATTCTGAAGGCTTTAAAATGCAATAAAATGACCTTCACAGTATTTGCAAAGAGGATTTACTTATTTCAGAGAAAATTTGCTTATTTGTGCCTTTTTTTTTCTCTCTCCAATACACCGCAAACGCGGGCCTGTGTGAAAAAAAGTGTGATTGGGGAGTGAAGTTTCCGGAAGTTATAATGGGTTAAAATATAAATCAATTTTTTTCTGTATACTCTGTCCTCACAAATTATAGAAAACCTATGAAATGAAAGATCATTACGAATTTTGTTGAAAGAGATTATTTTTTTTAAATTTTCAAATATACTGTGGAAGGCTAATTAGTAGATTAAAAAAACCTTTAAAGAGTTTCAACACTAACCCATGCAATTATGTATTTAAGTTACAATTTCATTTTATGACGCGCTTTAGATCTTCCTTTTATTAACTAGATTAACCATTCGCTATTCAACTAATAGATTTTCTGTTTAGCTCTTTATCGACGAAAACATATTAAGCCTTCCTTACACTTTAATCTTGTGAAACGCAAAGTTTGATAATTGCAAAAGTTTAGAAGAAAATGACTTTATGAAAGCATTCATTTCTATAAATTAGATAGCATAAAAGTTTAGAAATTAATTAAGAGTTAAATTGTGTTTTAAATAATATTTCTATGTATTGTTGTAGTAAAAGGCAAAAATAGAGTATGGCTAAAATTTGAATAACAGAACTAATTGCTATCGTTTCTTTAAATGTATTTAATTTGAGTAATATATATATTGATTCTCTATTTAAGCAAAATTTATATCAATCAAAATTTTAGAATGCATTCTCTTTATAATGTACTATAAAAGAGGAAAATATTAATATTTCATAACAGCTAATTGTATATAATGCAAAGTCACCTTCCATAGATAATTTAATTTGCAAAAATTATTTAAAATAACTTTTGACATTATCTATCCAATATTAGAATGAAAATCATGCATTAAAACTCATTACTATAAAGTCTTAAGATAATAAAAACAAATGTGTTTTCAAACACAGACGAAATAATTGCGTACAAATAATATATTATACACACATAAATATTTAAATGTTGTTTATTTTTATAATGAATCTAAATAGAAAAATTTTAACGATATTTTAATACTGGTATTAGTAATATTGCATTACATAAATTCCTAAAATATATTTCATGCACTTAATCTATGATGCAAAATGCATTTGTCATAATTATTGTACTCATGTTTATTGCTAAAATTATTTTAAAAAAAGGTTTGCAATTTTTGTTATTGTATTCATTTAAATGTGTGTCTTAATGTTAATTTTGGTATTGAAAAGATAGCAGGGAAAAAATTTAATTACTTATTTGAAAACTAATTCGCAAATATTTCAGCAGAAGCATCATTAAAAAATGTGCAATATAAAAATTTTACAAACATTTGCATCTAAAACTTTTTAGATAGTAAAAACGAATTTTTAATTACTAATGAATCAGGTATATTAAAACATTTCTCGCACAGGATGAAGTTATACATACTCAAAATTTAAATTCCAATGTTATAAAAATTTTGGTTTTTCAAATTTTGAAATTCAAAACTATACATCCAATCATTTCCGCGATTATATCGGCTTAACTTCAGTTTGAAAAATATACCCCTTTAAGACCCATCTCACACGATAGTGTGAGTTTGTGCAGATAGTCATTCTTATTTCTGTAAGACCCGAAATATTTTATCTTAAAATATTACATTCTTCTGGTTACTAACACTATACTAACCCCGATGACACTGAAAAAAATGACAAAACAAAACAAAACAAAAATTCTACCCTCTGAAAGTGAAGTGTTCCAGCACTAATTTGTCGACCATGTCTTAAAAGGATAAATAATACATAAAGAGGCTTAAAGAGAAATTACAGTAAAAGTCTCTTTCAAAAATAAGAAAAATTATCTTTGTATTTTTTCTCACAATAAAAGACTAAATTATGTTATCAATACTTCGAGAAACATCAGAGTAAAAACACTTGATAAAATGGGGGGGGGGGTTCTCTTGTGATTATTTATATCTGGAATGAAAATACAATATATTATTCAATCTTGGTTATATACTTAACTCTGTATCACTACAACATATATACAATGCCTTAATAAAAATGCATTGATCTGAACCATAATTTTTTTTTGTCATTTTCCAAAACAACTCATTAAGGTATTCAAAATGTATGTAAAAATGCATTCGGACATTATTTCTTTGTTTAGGCATCGTTGTCTTTAGTAGCCTTACATATCACAAAAGTCATTGCAGTTATTGCACTATCTGAACTTAGTAAGCTTATGTAATTCATTTCTTGGGATTATTCACGTTGACACAGTTTTGATGGATGATAATGCAAAAGCTGAAGCTAAAGAATGTCCGAGCTAAGCTCATGAAAGTATTAGAAGGTTCTCATTGTCAACCATTACAATACCAATAAAATACAGCTTTTTGCAGAATGGCTATGGAAGCCACCCGTTTTAAGTACCATTGAAAATTTTAGTACTCTTAAATTTGACTTTAATCAATGTTACCGTGCATGTATTTATAGGACTTCAAACCACGTTTCTTTGAATTTATAATTCAGTCATTTATTACTATTATATTTATAATAATTACATTTGCATTTTTTCGTATATTTTGTGTTTCATGTCAGAAATAGTTTCATTATGTTTGGCAAATCATTTTGTTCTTCATTAGTTCCTTTTTTCATAAATTTACAATTTCTGGTTAGCTTCAAATATATGGATTAATAAAATCAAATAAAGATAATAGTAGATTACTTTAAAATGTATTATTTTTTTTCTAACAGCTGTTTACTCATTATATTAA
>BMAO01036848.1:0-17083 GCA_019973975.1 Trichonephila clavata
ATGACAAATACTGCATAAATGATTTGTAAACAAATTACTTAAACATTCAGTATCCACTATAATATAATTTGGAACATCACTGAAATATTTACTTTTATCTGTAGTATTCTTTCTTGCATTCAAAACACTTGTTTTCTGAAGTCTTGTATTTATACCAGGTAAAGGATGGTCATTAACATATTCACTTTCAACAGTACTCCCATCTTTTAGAAATATTGCTTCTCTTCGCAAGCTGCGAAAGTTTTTTCCGTGGCATTTTCTCAACAAAAAAAAACTTAACTTGAACAAAGTAAACAAGCTTTTAAGCTATGTCTATATATATAAAGGAGAAAAGCGACTCACTGACTGACTGACTGACTGACTAATCACGAAATCTCTGGAACTATTCAACCTACAGACTTGAAATTTGGTAGACATGTTCCTTTGATAGAGTAGACATCAGCTAAGAAAGGATTTTCCGAAATTCGAAACGCAAGGGGCGTTACGGGGGGTTAAGGGCTTTAATAATAATTGTTTCCATGTTTAAACTACTTGATGTACAATCTTGAAATTGAGTAAGCGGATTCCTTTCAGAGAGTAGAGATCCGCTACAAAATGAGTTTGCTGAAAATCGACCCCCAAGTGGCGTTGCAGGGGCTTAGGGGGCATTATAGATAATTATTTCCAATTTTAAACTATTTGACGCACTGTCTTTAAATTTGATACATAGATTCCTTTCGTAGAATAATGATCAGTTACAAAACGGGTTTTCTGAAAACAGACTTCTAAGTGGCGTTGCGGGGATTAAGGGGCGTAATAGATAAATATATCCGTTTTTAAACTACTTCACCTACCTGCTTGAAAATTGGTAGGTAAGTTTCTTTCCTGGAGTAAATATCCGCTACAAAATGGGTTTTGGGAAAATTGACCCCCAAGGGGTGTTGCGGGGCGGGGAGTTTAAGGGACGTTATAAATTCCTATTTTTAAGTTATTAGACGTACAGTCTTGAAACTTAGTAAACAGATTCCTCTCATAGGGTAGAGATACGCTAAAAATGGGTTTCGTGAAAATTGCTCCCAATTGGCGTTGAGGGGACTTAATGGGCGTTATAGATAATTATTTCCATTTTTAAACTATTAGACGCACAGTCTTTATATTTGATAAAGAGATTTCTTTCATAGAGTAGATATCAACTATAAGAAGGTTTTGTGAAAACAGACCTCTTTAAGTGGCGTTGCAGGGGAATAAGTGGCGTAAGAGATAAATATTTTCGTTTTTAAACTATTTGACCTACCTGCTTGAAAATTGGTAGGAATGTTTCTTTCATGGAGTAAATATCCGCTACAAAACGGGTTTGGAGAAAATTGACCCCCAAGGGGTGTTGCGGGGGGTTAAGGGCAGATATAAATAATTATTTCTTTTTTTAAACTATTAGACTCACAGTCTTGAAATTTGGTTAGCAGATTCCTCTCATAGGATAGAAATACACTGCAAAATGTGTTTTGTGAAAATCGATCCCTAGGTGGTGTTGCGGGGGTTCAAGGGGCGTTATTGATAATTTTTTTGCATTTTTAATTAATTGGACGCACAGTCTTCAAATTTTGCTAAGCAGATTCCTTTCATAGAGTGCAATTCCCCTACAAAATGGGTTTTGTGAAAACAGACCCAGAAGTGGCGTTGCGGGGGCACAAGTGGCGTTATAGACAATTATCCCCATTTTTAAACTGTTCGACGTACAGTCTTGAAATTTGATAAGCAGATTCCTTTCGTAAAGTAGAGAACCGCTACAAAATGGGTTTCGCGAATATCAACTACCAAGTTTAATTTCGGGAGATTAAGAGGCGTAATCGATAAATATTTCCATTTTTAAACTACTTGATCATCCTGCTTGAAAATTGGTAGGCATGTTCCGTTTCATGAAATAGAGTTCCTCTAACAAAGAGTAAAATGAAAATTGACCCCTAAAGATGTTTGCGTGGGGTCAAGAGGAGTTACAGAAAAAATTCCTGTTTTTAATTGTTAGACCCATATACTTGAAATTTGTTAAGCATGTTTCTTTTGTTGAATAGGGATCCACTAAGAATAAATTTTAAGCAAATCAAGAGTTCTGGGGGTTGCAGGGGGTTACTGGGACGTATTGACAAAAAAATTACTTTTTTCGAGCTACAAGGACTATAATAATGAAATTTGGTTTGCATTTTTCTTTTGTTGAATTGAAATCCGCTAAGAGCGGTAATTTTGGAAAACGGCTCTCAACGAGATTACGGGGATATTTATAGTAAAACTTTTGCTTTTTTCTGTTAGATTTAGACTTGAAATTTGGCATGCATGTTCAATTTACGGAGTAGAGATCCACCGAAAATTGGTTTTGCGGGAATCCACTTGGTTTTTGAGTTACGAAAGAGCAAACATCATTCTATGCTTCAATTTTAGAGATTTTTAGAAAATACAAATTAGATGAGTTCTGCCCTTTTTTTTTATCAACAGGTGACAGTTACAGGTATAAGTATATTTTTCAATTCAATCGAATTCTTAATGCTAGGACTTAGATATCAATAATTTATACATATATATAAGCAGTAAAAATTTATAAAACGTCATGAAATACCCAGCGAAGCGGGCGGGTAACAGCTAGTAAATTATATGAGAATAAATATTGGTCTTGAGAAAGACCTTTTTTTTTTATCAATTTTAGCTAAGTAACTATAAGCACACCAAAAATTCAAAATGTAAACAAACAGAAGCGATTTCAGTAGTGAAAGTTGAAGTTAATAATCACTTCTCAGCAAATATCGATTTTATTAAAATATTAGTAATTAATTAAATTTAAGAATGGAAAAATGCTTTAAAATGAAACCAAAAGTAACCACGCCCCCTCAGCTGTCAAATATCGGGTCTGATAGCACTCAGAAAACTTCAAATATCTTAAAAACTAATTGGTTAGCAGATCTGAAATTTGGGGCCGAGATTCCCAATCGTATGGGCTGCAAGAAAAGGCAAAAAAAAATTTTTCGATAAAATTGTCATTTTTACGGTAATGTGTAGCCTTAAATAGATAACCAATTCTGAAAGGAGTATGGTGGCCGCGGTAGCCAAGTGGTCTAGGGATTGGATCGTGGCTAGCGTGTCATGAGTTCGATCCCAGTACCACTGAAGACCCGCCGTGTAGGGGAGGAAGCACGTAAAATAAATAGAGAGCTCAAACGTCCTCCCGTTGGTGTGGTGTGGTAGTTAGGAAAGGGGGTGCCAGCTCAGGTGTCGTCCGCGTCACTTGACCATGGTTCAAAATTACGCGGACCGTCCCCAAAAGCCCTCGTGTAGCTGAACAGTGGGACGCTAATATTCACTCACTCACTGAAAAGAGTATGAAATTTCTAAAAGAGCTTTGATCATGCATATCTGGCTATCGTGACATTTACAAGAAACTGACCAACCGATCTTCGTCGGTGCCCAAAAATGAATCAACTGAAACTGTATCTTTAAGTGACGAAACCAATTTTGAACTTATTCATCACAGGAAGATGAGCGCTTTGGATTACGATGAGTAGCAATGAATTATGTATGAGAAAGGAGAAACTAAGTGTTTTTAAAATGTTTCCATGTGTAAAATTTAATTGTTTTGTTATGGAAGTATTTTCTCATAAATTTCAGTAATAATTGGCGTATTTTCTAAGAGCGGCTTCTTTTTATGCGGTCCCTCTCCCACCGCATAAAAAAAAATTCTGAAGTATTTCGACGAAGTTGTTTGTTATATGTAAGAATTTATAAAATTTTCGATTTTTTTTTTTTTTTTTTGTTGTTGATGTTTTTATGTACGGTTCCTATCTACCGCACAAAAACAGGTTTTACTATACTTTGTTTTTGAAGCCACTCACGTTGAGAAATATTTTTCCCTTTTATGTTTTGTTCTGAATGACATCAAAATGTTTACAACTGTGTGAAAAATACTGTATATTTTGCATGAATCCGCAACCTAAAATTTAAGAGCTGTTCTTGCTTAAATTTAGATTTTTAACATCTAACGTGTTGATATGTTAATAAGTTGCAGCTTTTTTAGTGTAGCTTTTTTTCTACAAATGCAAATAAGGGCATTTTTTCATTAAAAAACTTTGTTTTGCAAGACATTGTACTTACAAGTATAAAACTATCTCGTGGAACCCGGGAGAGTAAACAATAAAATAATTACAATCTATGCGGTAGTATATATATGAAGATATAAAATGTTTTAATATACCTTTATTATGTTGTAATATAAAAGCTTAAAAAGTATTTCAAAATAAAATTATAATGTATAAATAAAATTTTCAGTTTCTTAGTGACAGGGTTGAGCTTTTTAAATTCTTGTGGGTATACAAACTTCATAGAGAACGGGAATCCATTTCCCATATACGTTAAAAAGTTTCTTTCCGATCTTTTTATTATGACTCGTGGAACCCTAAGGTTCCGTGGAACACAGTTTGAAGACTGCTGCCTTAGACCATCTTGATGTATTGGATGTCATGTTCTTCCATCCGGTTAACTCCCTTCAACCACTTTTCTACTTTATCCATCCTCCTTGTTTTCGGCCTTCCTCTTTTCCTCTAGAGTTTGTAAAGTTATTTTCTATACAGGATTGTCATAGCTCTATCGAAATGCATGCCCCAGCCAACTTGTTTGGGAAGCCTAGATCACTTTGACTATGTTGGGTTCTCTGTATTTCGATTGAAGTTCAAGGTTGTATCATATTCTTCAAATTCCGTTTTCTCTAACTGCACCAAAAAATTTCAGTTAGATTTTCCTTTCGAAAGTCATCAGCTTCTCTTCGTCGTCTTTTTTATAATTGTCCAGCATTCGCTGCCGTATAAAGCAATTGGATTTACTAGAGTCTTGTATGACTGTATTTTTGTTTTGCTACGTATGTATTTAGATTTAAACTGGTTTTGAAATCCATGATAACATCTGTTAGCCATCTTTATTCTATTTTTGATTTCAGTTTTTATGTCATTACTATTATTTACAATTTCGCCTAAGTATTTAAATTGAGTCACTTGCTCAAATTCATATTCATTAATTTTCATTGGTTGTGGATTTGAGATTCTCTGTTTATTACCATGAATGGTGATAAACTTTTCTTCGTTGATCGTCAATCCTAAGTTTTTTGCTGTTGTCTCGACTGCACTGAAAGCCTGTAGTATAGCTGCTTTAGTTATTCCCACAATATCAGTATCATCAATTCAATTTGTGAAGAAATTGGGATACGACCAATATCTAGATAGCAATGGATGGCTAGAAAAATTTAAGAAAAGATACGGAAAAATACGCCTGAAGGGATTTTTGGTGCATTGCAAAGATGTGAGGTGTATTATGAAACAAAGCATTTTTTCCATAAAAAAAAAAGCTCAAATAAAATTAACAGATTTTATGAGTAATTAAATTTAAGAACTCTTGTGGTAATGTATGTTTAGAATTTTTAGTTATAAAATAATGCATGCTTAAAATTATTTGTATGATTTAAATTATAAAATGTCCTTAAAATATATTAATTTTAATATACAAATTATTTTCTTAATGTTGAAAATACAATATATCCCCCAACATTCTTTTTTTTCTTGTTTTCCTTGCAGTTTTTTTTAAATTTTTATTGATGGGTAGATACATAAAATAAATAGATATTAAGTTACAAAAAGATGTGAATAATTACTTTTTAACACGCTTTTATAAGTTTCACTTGCATGTAACGGAATCTTGGAACTCGATTTTCACCCTCTTAAAAAGGTCAGATTAATTGGAAATTTTGCACACTTGTAAAGGACCGATGACAATACAATAATTTCTAAATTTTGTTCCATTGTCCTCATCAGGATCGTCAGAAATCACGATAATCAGATTTGGCGACAATTCCATATACCACTTCTAGATTTGGCAACTTATTGCACATACAATTTTCAGATTTGGCGACTAATTCGACATACCATTTTCAGATTTGGCGACTAATTCCAGATTTAGCGACTAAAAGAAAAAGGTGTAACCCTACAGCGAGTGTTTTTAATTAATACACTTGTGGTTTATAAAAATAAAACAGACAAAAAAAGTGTTGTGTATGTGAAAAAGTGGAAAGTGGGTGTGTGTTATAAATTTCTTACTGTAATATAAACATTTTTCTGAAAATGAAAATTTAAAAAAAAGCTCGTGATGTGAAAAAAAGAATTTATGTTCTAACTGCTAAATATTTTAAATTTTTATAAAGCAATACGTTTAGAAGTGATGATACGAATTAACATTATAGCAATACGTTTAAAAGGTGAGAATACGATTGATACTTAATATTACCATGTTTTTATTAACTCGCTTTCTTTAATGTCTGTCCGGGTGGAATTTTGTAATTGATTTTAAACTGTGTGACTTTCCGATGAGCTAGAGACTTGAAATTTGGACCATAGCTCAGAAGTGGATGACAATGCATGAGAATGTGAAAAAAGGACAAAAAAAAAAAAAAAACGAAAAGAAGGAATTTTTTATACTTTTCAGTCCGTTATAAAAACATGGTACATTAATTTTTTTTTTTTAATTCAAACTTTTTTTCTTCTTACCACACATTTTATTTGCTTGACCTGCTCTTTTGAGACGGAACCTAATATAACGATACGGGACTCATCCTAGGCCCCGTAAACAGAGAGAATAAATACTCTTCAGACCCTTTAATTAAAATCCATTGAAGAGCAAGACTTATTCCATCAGCCACGTAATTCTGGCTTCAAATGTCAAACACTAGGATAAATTCAACAATGAATAAATGACAGTTTAAAAAACTAAGAAACACGCTTTTATTGTAAATCGAACTAAAAAAATGAAAAATAAATTATTATTTTAAAAAAAACTAAAGAACATGCTTTTATACTGAATCGAGCTAAAAAGTAAAAAAAATAATTCTTAATATAAGAATAAAATTATGCAATTTCGGAATTGAAAGAAGTTAGAAATTATAACAATTGATATATTTATAGAACACCCCACGCTTTTACCCCAATGACATTAATTTTCTGGTTCATCATTTTATTATTATACTAAGAATTATTTTTTAATTCTTATGTAGATCTTCTTGCACAAGTTTACCCGGGCTTGCAACAAAATTTAAACTGTAATCAGTGGTTGTGCGCAAGATCAATATTGGCGCCTGACAATGACATTGTTAATAAAATCAACACTGAAAATTTAAACAACGTCCTGGGTGGAATGAAGGAATTTTTATCAATGAAATACAATCATAGAAGAAGAACAAAGTACTTCATGTTCCACAGAGTTTTTAAATTCGCTTGAACTTTTGGGTGTAACCTCATATAAACAATTAAAACTAAATGTACCAGTTATACTTATGCAAAATCTCGATGGCCCTCGACTATGTAATGGAACGAAGCTTTGGATCACAAAATTGATGCATAATATACTTGATGCCACTATTTTAACAGGTGTCGGGAAAGTGGAAAGTGTTATCATACCTCGAATTTCAATTATTCCCATTGACCTATCGTTTCAGTTCAAACGAGTTCAATTTCCAATCAAATTCAGTTTTGCTGTAACTATAAGCAATGCTCAAGAGCAATCATTGCAGGCACCAAGGGTGCATTTGGAAAAGCCCTGCTTTCCCATGGTCAACTATATGTAGCCTGTTCCCATGTGTCTATGACCGAAATCTTCACATATTTGCTCCTGAAGGAAAAACATATAATATAGCTTACAGTAGCATCCTAGAATTATATTTATTCCCTTTTAGCTCTTTAAAAGAGGAATTATTCATTAAACATAGATACTTTTAACTTTTTAAAGTATTAATAGTTTAAGTTATTGAATTTTTGTTGCTAATTATTAGAATAAAGTATGATTTCAGTTTTTTAAACTAAGCTTAATTTTAGAATTTTTAAATTTTAATAGCCCCAGTCAAGCAGTTAAAAATTATCATATTTTATTTATTTTCTTATGATTTCGACATTTTTTTAAAGATATCAACGCGTGCGAAGCCGCGGGTAAAAGCTAGTATTATTATAAATGTGAATGTAAGTTTGTCTGTTTGTTACGCTTTCAAGCCTAAACCACTAAACCGATTTTAGAAATTCTTTCTCTAATGGGAAGCCGCATTATCAGCGAGGGTATATTTTATCCCCGTATTCCTACGGGAACTACGCGAGTGAAACCGCAGGTGCTGCTTAACCCCGCCAAATTGGCGGAAGATTATGCATAATACCGGAAATTTTATAAAATTTTTCTCACATTTGTAACAAATAACTGAAATATAGTGTAATTTAACATCTTTACTAAAATCAATTTTTAAATGGTTATTTTTTGTTAAATGTGAAACATTTATTACGTTTTATTTATGAATATTAAACTCAAACTTTGAGAAATATCGCCAAGTTGGGTAAAAATTTCTTTTCCAACATTCCCAGAAATTTTAATACAAATTTTCTCCCACTTTTTAAAGAGAGAACTGATATAAAGTTTTAGAAAAATGAGTGATATTGAAAGCTCTATGGTATATTAAATGACAGTTTTATTAAAATTTTTTATTTTTCCAATATTAATACATTGAATTTATTATTTTTTTAAAAAAAAAATAGCATTACATTATAAGGTCATGTTTTGTTCGAAATTTTTCACTTATACTGAACCTAGATATTTTATATGGAGATAGATATAAGGGGAAATTGAAGTAATACTTATATAATCTTACGGTTTTTCTAATCCCCAAACCCTTTGGATTAAGTACAAAGAGTACATGGTGGAAGATATTTTGCTACGACTGCAGCGAGCACATGCAGATATGACTTCCAATGAACGCATCTACGACCAATTAACGATTCTTCGGATCCCAAAATTGATGCAGAATGTACTTTGTGACGAATCTATACGCGTTTATACTAATGTCTCCCCCCCCCCTTCAAAGTATTTTCAACCAGCCTTCATCGAGAAACCAAATGTGATTTAAGTAAATAAGGAATACTATATAAATTCGGTTTTCGCGAGTTGAAGAGAGTGAAGTGAGAAGTCAAGTCAAGTTAAGTAAAGTGAAGAGAGTGAGAGATTGACACGTAAATGTTGACAAGTTAAGCGAGGTTGATACGTTTGATGTGCGCAAAGAGAAGTGGATTTGAAGATTGAAAATCATTGAAATTAAATATTACGGAGCGTGGAGTCATCACCAATTCATCCAGTAAACGATAGTGGCTGAAGTTCGTCGTGCAGGAACCGAGCATTAAATCCTTAGGTACTGTGATTTTGATTAAGTAAAATCTGATTATTAGTGTGTGGCGTAGTAGCAAATGTGCGCGTTTAAGCTATCTTAGATTCAGTTGAAGTTCTGTAATATTATCCCCGTATTTATATATCTCACCTCTGCACTCTATTATAGTTTTATACCTTAATTAGAATTGTGTTGTGTCTGTTCGTAATAACTGGTAAGAATCAATAAATCAGTTTGAATTGGAATAATGTCTTTGGATCATTTAGTTCCTCCTACACATCTAGCCGGGTTTTCAGATAAACAGGAAGGTAGGAATGTAAGGGGTGACTACAGGTCGCCACAACTTGGTGCAAATATTTTGACTGGTGTCGGGAAAGGCGAAAGTATTACCATATCTCGAATTCCAATTATCCCCACTGACCTACCATTTCAATTCAAATGAGTTCAATTTCCAATCTAACTCAGTTTTGATGCTACTATTAGCAAAATGCAAGGGCAATTTTTCGAGGTAGCAGGGGAGCATTTGAAAAAGTCGGATTTTCCCCCATGGCCAACTATATGTAGTCTGTTTGATTGTGTCCAATGTCCGAATTATTCAATATTCACACCTGACGGAAGAACATAATATACAGTGGCATTCTAGATTAATATTCTCCTTTGAGTGATTTTAAAGAGGAATTATCTATTAAACGTAAATACTTTCAACTTTTTAAAATATTAATAATTTAAGTTATTGTATTTTGGTTGTTAATTATTATAATAAAGTATATTTTCAGTTTTTTTAAACTAAGCTCAGTTTTAGAACTTTAAAATTTTAATGATCTCAGTCAAGCATTAAAAAATATTATACGATTTCATTTTCTTTGTTATGATAATGATTATGCCTTTGACAGTTATTTAAATACATCAAAGCGAGCGAAGCCGTGGGTAAAAGCTAGTATTTACATAAATGCTAATATTTAAAACATTTTTATGTGTGAAAAATGAAGCTTTTTAAATTTTATAACATAGCCAGAAAATTACACGCAATTTCCCTAAAATATGAAGTAAACCTCTGGGGGAAGCAAGTGGGGAGTGCTATTGTGGGGGAGAAATAACGATACCGGTTTTCCCGGCGTGGCGACCCCTCGCTGCTTACTTTTGGGGGGTAATGTAGGGTGAGGAGATTCTTCTCGTATTTCCCTTATGCCCCATCTTGCGTCAAGTTCATGTTTGGGTGCGTTTTTTTCTCTTTGTCGTGTCATTTGCCTACAGCTTCTTTTATTAAGATTGAAAATGATTCTTGATGAACATGCTAAACCTGCATGTTTCTCACTCCCCTTAGGTGTTTCAGTTGATACCATGAATCCGGCTATACTGGACGAGGCTCCGCGGGACCCCGGAGTACGAGTCACTCACCACAGTTACACGGACAAAGATTTTGAAGGTTAGTAGTTAGACATTATATCATGTTGCATATGTACGTCCGAAATTTTGACTACAAATTCTAACACTTTCCTAAGTACTATAAAATTTAAATTCTTGGGATGATAATCATCCTGATACATTCGAATTAAGAGATGCCATTTTTACCCTATCAATGTAGTCGGTAGAGGGCAGCACTTTCGTTAGTATTTTTAAAAGTGCTGAGCACAAATATGAATGCTAGTAAACATTCAACTTTTTAAAATTTGATTGCGAAGAGGGTATTGGATTCATATTGTAGTTTCTTAATTTGTTGTGATTTAAAATGTATTCATTTTAAATGAATGTTGTCATTGATGAAGAAATATATATAATGCCCATTTGTCAACTACTTTTAGATGTAATCGATGTGAACCAAATTAAAGTTTGTCAATTTAAGACAAAAATTGCAGGAGAAAATTCTCTTTAAATGATTAAGTAAATTCTTAAAAGCATCATATAAAAAAAGTATGCAAATGTTATTCAGATGTATATTTTCTGCTGATATAGATTGCTGTATTAATGCGATAATATATCTCATAATTCACATACAAAAATTTTAAGTAAAAAATCATTTGGCTTACAAATCGATATTTTGAACTAAAATTTGCTTTTTAACTTACTGAATGTAATTAAGGTCTATGTAAACAAAGGAAGAGTATTTAAAGTAACAAGTTGATGTTATATTGTATATATCTGCCAAAAGTGTGGTCAATAACTTCTTAAATATCTTAAGATGACATGACATTTTGAATGTGACATATGTATGCATATATGCTTATATATATTTAAATAACATTGCCCTTTGTGGGATAAGTGGCCGATTCGACAATTCAACCTTTTTAAAAATGAATTCACCTTTAAAATAACATCTGTTTTCTCATTTATTGAAAAAAAAATAATGGTTAAAGTGTAGTACAGGGAGGGGGCCTAGGCGATGTCAATTTCTTTTGGTGACCAAAATCGGTCCGCCAAGCTACTTCATTTAATGATAAGTGTCCGGAAGCCAGAATGAATTAGTTATCTCACCATGATATCTAGATAAAAATCGCCAAATCCAAAGCCTCTCCCTCCTGTACTACATTTGAGCCAAAATAAAAGTGGGCTAAAAAATTAAATTACACATAAGTCTCATTTAATTATTTGAAAACAAATTCCAATATTGGTATTTACGTATTATCGCAACCAATCGGTGACATTATATGAAATGAAGCATATGATTACCAATTCAGCGCATACGACACATGAAATTCAGGTTGCCAACTTGGCAGTTATTTTGAATGCTGGTGATTGTTGCGATATTAGTACCCTAATATTTTTTTGAACTCATAAATTCTAAGAGAAAATCACTTATTTGTATAAAAAAATATTTCTTTGTGTGTTAGTGTGATATAGAAATTTAGAAATCAAATTATATCTTTGCAATCTTTGTCATTTGAGAATTAATTAAAAAATGTGAAATCATTAGTTAATTGTTATTATTTTTACCAACCGGAATTTGAGGAAATAATTTATTATCTGTTTCAGGTCACAGAGCTCACACAGTTTATGTTGGATTGCATGTTCCTGGTTATCACAGACGGAGTCATCATAGGAGGCATAGGCATCATCATAAAAATGGGCATAAAAAAAGGGAAGATGGCACCTCAGCAGAATACCCCAATGAATTGCATAGACCTGGTAAAGTTCATTTGATTTTTTTAATCTTTTTTAAAAATAAGTTATTGTAGATTAAGTATTTTGCTAACTCTTTTGAACTTTTTAAATCTACCTGTAAGTTGTTTATAAAAACATTTTTTCCCCCTCCTCTTGACTGAGTTTTTAAATACTTTAGAAATTAATTTTTTTGTGTTCTTTGAAAAAAAGACTGAATCATAAAATATAAAGAGAAAAAACTATATATAAATGTCTCGTATATTTTATAAAAGTAATTAAAAATTCTAGTGCGATTATGAATATATTTAGTAATATTAATTCATTTGTTTAAATATATTCATAATCAAAATGAAAAATTGGGAATCTGATCAGAAATGTGCAGTTTGGTTTTTCTAAAAAGTAGGATTCATTCATTTTCAAATGGGGGAAAAAAGGCGGAGAGACTTTTTGAAATCATTCATCATTTGACAAAATTTTCCATTTATATATTTAACAAGTTCTTGTTGATCTACCAAGACATAGCAGTAATTCTTTTTGGATATAAAAGTTGCATAAGCTTATCAGGTTACAGATTTAATATTTTTTTTTGCATTAAAGTTGCTATGTAATAATGACTGCTGCAGCTTGAATGAATCTCTTGTGATGAGGCATGAAGATTAAAAGTATCCAGGATCATCTGCATCAAAAGTTTAGGCTCTGAATTTTGTCTTACAGTTGTTAGTCTATTCAGTAACTTAAGTGAGTTGATTAATTGGAAATAAAGAAATTTCAAAGTGATAAAAATTCAGTTTCTGACGTGTATAAATTTTAGTCAATCTATTTCATACTCTTTTGTAATTATTTCAGTTACTCCACCTGCTGAGCGTGTCCACTTTATCCTTGGTGAAGATGAAGATGGTTCTCATGAATCCCATCCTCTCTTCAGTGAAATGGAGGAACTACACTGTGAGGGAGATGAAATGGAATGGAGGGAAACTGCAAGGTGATTTAACACATTTAGGATGTTCTTAGAAAAAAAAATGGTTTATATACTTATATTCAACTGCAGAAAATATAAATTAAAATTTATTAACAGGAGAGCAGAATAGAGCACAACGATTTTAATTTTTCATAAACAGAAATAATTATATTAAGTTTAAGTCTCCATTTATATTCTTTAATACAAATATAATTTGATGTTTAAAGTATTTAGTTTACTGTTTCTGTGTGCTTAGTACCTGTTAAATTTTCTTAAATGACATCAATTTATGTTGTAGTATGATTACAATAAGTATAAAATTTCTTATGTACAGATGAAATATTTTTAAGTGCAATGTGTTTTCTTTTATCTTTAAAGATGGATCAAATTTGAAGAAGATGTTGAAGAAGGTGGAAACAGATGGTCAAAACCCCATGTTGCTACTATATCTTTACATTCACTATTTGAATTGCGAAGCTGTATTTTGAATGGTACTGTTATGCTAGATTTGGAAGCAAATAACCTTGATCAAATATCAGGTAATTTATGTTTGATTTCATGTAATGAATTGGGCAAATCAAGTTGTCCAAGAAATTATTTTTAAAATTGCAGCACTTGATCAAAAATTAATTTTAAAATCAACTTTCTTTTGTCTAAAAATAATACCTAAATAATCCTAAATGTCTAATAAAGAAAAATTAAAGAACTTTTCATTCAGAATTATTTAAAATGTAAATAAATTTTATCATTTTTTCATTTAATCTTCTTCTTTTCTTTCACTTTTTAATAACTCAATAAATAATATATTGTAATATTTTTTATAAATCTGAATTCAAAATTTGTGTAAATAAAAAAAATTTCTTCAAAAAAAAAAAAAATTCTGGAAAAGTTTTTTTTCCCAAAAAATTATCCTTTTTAATCTCTTTCCCTAAAACTATATAAGGAGCGAAAAGACTATAGTGAAATGTTTATAAAGAAAAAAAATATGTATAATTGTGTATGAGTTTTGATTCTCAATTTTTTTTTTTCCCCCCTTGATAAAAAAAAAATCTGTTGAAAATACTCAAGAGAACAGGATTAGAAGAGTCAAAATTTTGTTTTTTTCATTACATTTATTTTAATAAATAGGTATAAACATTTTCAGATCTTGTATTAGAAAATATTGTGAATGCTGGCCATCTACAATTGGAATCTAGAGATCGTATTAAAGAAGCTCTATTGAGGCGTCATCGGCATCAGCATGAAAGAAAACACGACAAAGTAGATAAAAGCTCACGATTACCTCTAATTCGTTCTTTAGCTGACATTGGACGTAATTCAAGCAAAAGCATGTTTGGTTCAAGTAGTAAGTGGATTTTTTTAACATAATTGTTTTAAGTTACCTTATAAATTAGTAAAATTAAGGACTTCTGTGTAGATGTAACGTTTTTATTACATTTTTAGACCTTTTTACTAAGTAACTCCCTGAAGAATTCTGAGTTTTACATAACATTAAACTTTTTAAATATGGTTTAATAATCAGTATTTCATTAGTTATCTCTATTATTATTTTTTTTAATTTGTATATTCTTATTATTTTGAGAGTAGTTAGACAAAAATAATTTTACGAAATTCTAAGAGTGTATAGACCATTGATTTTGTATATACTTAAAATATCTTTTAGAAATTTTTGTAAAGTGTTGTGATGGATAACTTCATTTTATTGAATTATCTATTACTTGTTTTGTTTAGAGAAAATTGCATAGTAAACAATTAAAATTTTTAAAAAACCTAGTATGTAGGGTTTTTTTAACTCAAGAAGTATACTTTAAATGTATATCATTCCATCCTCTCTCTCTCTCTCTCAAAGAATTTTTTTTAAAATTTCAGTTGGATAATTTTGTTTTTATATAATTATATTGCAAATATTGTATTTCTATTTTTAATAGTACCTGCTAGATTGCAATCTTTTAATATTTTGTTAAGAAATGTGACTACTAAACTTAGCTGATCAGTAGGGAAGTGCAGATTGAGAGTAGTAATTTAATTCTTTTTTTTTAAAATTGTTTCTTTCAAATCTTTTTTAGTTACAATAATTAATGAATTTCTATGAGGAAAATTTATTTCAACTGAATTTATTTCAATTCTCTAAATTGAAAATTTATTTTAATTCTTAAATTATTTTTACATCTTGCAAACAAATTTTTCCCCATATATTTTCTGAAATCATGACATTAAAAATTCTAATTCGTACTGGTGTTGCTGAAAGCCATTGGAATTTAAATTTGTATGAGGGGAAAAAATTTTTTTCAAAAAATTTGAACAATTTAACAAAATTTTTTTTTTTTAGTGTTGGGAATTAGTTTTTATATAATTTTTCTTATGATTGTGTTCAAACTATGAGCAAAACTTTGAAAAATAAAAAAATTTTATTCATTTTTGGCAAGATTTTTTATGAGTTGTGCAACTGTAATTTATTCTATTTTGTATTTAGTTATATTTTTTATTTCTTCCTGTATTGAAAGATGTCCTTCATTTATTTTAGATTTTAATATTTATTATTTGTTATATTTTAATCTTTTATGTTATATGGGTAATTGAAGACTTAATATTTTAAAAGTCTTTTGTATTTAAATTTTATTTAAAATGCATTAAAAAGGAAATGGGAAAGGTAATGAAGCTTTATAATTTTCTATTTCAGTTTAGCAAAGCAACAACATGAGTACATGAAGTATTTATATATTGAAATGCTGAAACTAGCAAAGAGAATGTAACATATGCTTATAATTAGAAATTTATTATGTATATTTAATCATGTTATTTTATAAAAGCTTTTGCCGGCTTTTGGTGGTATTTCCTTGGATGCTGGTTGCCAAAGCTTTATAAGCATTACTTAGTACTCAACTATTTTCTTGGCTCTTTTGCTATCTTATTCTCACTTTAATAATTCACCGAAAAATGCTTTTTAAAATTACATCTGTTATTGCATGTTTCAAAGCAAATTAGCTCTTATGTATTGATTGTTTATAATTCTTAAGCATTGCTGTTTGCTACTAACATTAATTTTTAATTGCATTGTATATTAAATACTTAAAAAAATAATTTTTGATTTTTTTTAGTTGAAATTATTTATAAAGACTCATTTAAATTTGTTATTTATGTAATCAGCAAACTCATACACTAATAATTTTGAGAGTGTTTTAAAACAAAGCATATTCATACTTCCTTTTCAATTTTAATGTGTAAAATATTGAATTCCAGGAATTTGAAATAATTCTGTGAATTCTTAAAATTATCTATAGCAAGTTTTCCCCAAAGTTATTTTAAATTGTACCTTATTAATTTAAAGAATGTTGTACATTTTTAAATATTTCACTGATTATTTTGCTCAAACAAATTATGAAAAAAATTTTTTTTTTTTAAACATATAAATGTTTTTTAGGATGCTATGTATTTTGAAAAAATCATCAAAAATTTAACTTTAGATCATTAGTAAGCCTATTCTTTCTTCCTCTAATCTAACTTGTAATATGTGGGGCAGTTAATTTCTACTACTTTATTGTGTAAGAAGCATTAAAATCGATCTTATTGTGTGTTATCTGCTGCTATAATATTTATTTGCATGTTTTTACATTAAGTTTTCTTATTATAAATTGCCTTCAAGAACATTTGCATTTAGATGTATAGTTACTTGTATGTCTTCTCTGCAAAATCATTCAACCTTTGTTTTCCCATAGCTATGACTTATTTTGATTCCTAGTTTCTTTCACTCGATAAGCTAAACATCTAATCCTAATGTTAGTTTTCTGCACTTATGCAAAACGATATAGTCATCTAATGGAAATCCAAAATCT